>JAGJTL010000111.1:2575951-2586357 GCA_022063505.1 Calosoma granatense | reverse complement strand
TGTTATCTTCTGAACTAAATAATCTATGAAAGTAACAGTGCGCGAAAGAGAATGTTTTAACCATCATAAGATATGTATGTATGTATGTGTGTGTGTTTCTACGATATCTGTGTTGCTATTCAATGACATTTCATACGAACAAACTGAATTTATTACGTATAATTAATGCAATATAAACAAGAAACTTCATCACAAACTCATATATACGTATTATTATACACGTCTATAGGTGCGAGATATTAATAGATTTCACACAACACGTAATAGCAATTATTTACATAGTTTATGTATTTTTAGGTTTACACGCAATCATACAACAGTGTTCGGTTTTATTTAAAACAGTACAAGTTGTGTAGTGTGCGTTATTTTTGTCAATTATATAGAATTTACTATCGTAAGATCGTTTTATTAAAATGTTAATAAAAGAGACATTTGGCCTAGATTTTCTAAACCAGTGCATATTTGAATAGTTAAAAATCAATACGAGTACAAGTAAACTTTGTTAACATTTAAATAAATTGTGCGAGTTGTTTAGAATGATAAGAAACTTGAAAAAAGTGTGTCAGATAAATTATTGTATATAAATATAACACACGAGAACGTGTGCCAATTCAGTTAAATAATGCATCACATTTAAATGACTGTCATTGCTTATTATTTCCACGTGCGCACAACAAATATAAAGAAAAACGTAAAAAAACTGTTTTTAAAAGAAAAACAAAGCAAATTCTGAGTAAAAGCCGTGCATCAGAAAACATAAATAACAACGTTTGGAAAATGAGAAGGCAGAGAAGAAAAAATTGACGGGCGACCAACAGCGAAATCCAAAGTTTCCATCGTGGAAACGTATAAACGAGAGAAGATGAAGAACATCAATCGAGAGTGGAAATCGTGCAGAGTAGAGTAAAGAAGAGAGTGAGAGAGAGTGTGTGTTGAAGAAACAGTGATAGAAGAAGCGAGCGAGAGCAGCAAGGGCGAAAGGAAAGAAGGAAGGGTAGTGTCGGAGGGTTCGGGACGAAGCCATTATCCAGACAAGCAGAGGCGACCTAACGCTGGTTGCCGCACGCTTTTCAAGTGTACCTACTGCTACTACTACTACTACTGCTACTACTGCTACCTTCAACAAACCCCCTTAGCCTCGCACCCCTAAGTAGAACAGCATCTCTGAGAAACACCGGCAGCAGTAACGGGAGCGGCAACCGCCTCCATCAAGGCCCCGTGAGAATGTTGCGAACGTGACGGAGTTCGCAACGCCAAGCTACGATGCCTGTTACACGGGTATAGTAAGAGAAGTGTAAGACTGGGGAGAGATGATGCGGACGCATTTGGATCATCCCTTATTTGTACGAAATTACTCTTACTATATCACGACGGTATTGCTAATAACCATCCAATCTTCAACAATGATTAACACTGTTTTATAAGCCATCCGTAATAGCTATACTGATTCTCTACAGAAACTATGTACAAAGTACTTTAAACATATATATTATACTCTTTATCTTGATTTGAAAATAATCTTAAACATTACTAATCTTTCACTTTTCCATTCAGAAATTCACAGTTAAACAACAATTGGGGACGGAAAGATTAACATTTCAGAATTTCATTAGTCATGAAGTAAAATATAAAGGAAAATCCTGAACTTAGAACGTTCACGTTCGGTTGGCCGCAGGCATGAAAAGGTTTCTCTGAACTTGGATTGTGGGTGGCTAGGTTTGTGGGCGACAGTGAATGTTGTGTATGGCACACCACCACCACTATGCTATCTAGCGCATATAACAGACTCCCTTCCGTGCATCGATCTACTGACGGGGTTCCCCAAGATAGTACACCCCTGCTCCCTCTCTCTCACACTAAACTGTGATCTAAATCATAAATCGTCCATATAGACATCAAGGAATGCAACGAAGTGAGCCCGACTCACGATGCCCAAGGAAATCAGATGAACGTGAATGCTCGTCGGAATTATTCGATGAAACGACGTGATGAATATGACAACAGGGTCCCAGATAATAGGGCCGTGAAGGAAACGGAGCAATCCTCAAATTATGCGAACTGCTTGCTGTAGATGGATGGACATAAGTTGTCGGGGACAATTTAACAAAGCAATATTAGAAAGAATGCCACTCGGTACGAGGCCAAACGGGAAACGTTGTGCACCCTCACGATGTCATTCGCTGCGGGAAATTGTCGGAAATTTGTTTTTGAATAATATTACTTGACAGTGGGCTCGTCATTCGTAACTTGACTTGTACGAATCTTACGTGCACGTAATGATTGTTCCAAATGTTTATTCTAGTGGATTCGAAAGAAATTCGTGAACTAATCAATACAGTTCTGCATGAATGGAACTTTTGAGAAAAGAGTGGTACTTTATTTAAATGATTTAATGGTTGGCATTGAATTAAAAGTGATAATTTTGTTCTTAATGTTTTGAGTAGTAAAGAAACAGTAGTGTAGAACTGTGGGTGTAGATGTAGATGCATACAGCACTTATCCCCGTAGTGCTACAGGTTGGAGTTAGTCGGACCCGGTATATGGAGCAATGTAAAGAGGAGGCTTTCAGATAATTACCATGCGTTTGTTCTAACCGACGTGGGTGGTAGGGGGCGGGTTACGTCGTGACCCGTGTGACCTTTCACGTATCCACCGTTCACGGAAAGCCAACCAATGTGCTGTGACGTAGGTGCATGCTTCCATCACTCCACTTTATTTTTTCTACCTGCAGTTGGTCTGTTCACATGCAGGATTAAATCTACTTTTCAATTCGGCTTTTTAGTATTGGAAATGGCATGCTTATGCCAGTCGGAGAATAAAATGGAAAAAGAGCAATGTGAGCACGTGAATTGAGCTTTGTGGAAAAGTTTACTATCTGATAACGGTGATATTATAGAAAAATATTTGTAAATTCTGTGCAAATTCATCATTCTAGTAGCTCAATTCTTGTTGGAGTACAGAGAACGCATTATTCAGTACGGGGGAAGATAGAAATTATATCGCACCTAAGAGTAACGTGTATCATGTTAGGTTTACTTCGTAGTGCGTTTGTCTCGAATCTTGAAGATTGATACAATCATAAGCGCTCGTACAACTGTTAGAAATACATCTCGATACAGGTCCTGCAGTAGCCTCCCAGTTGCTGCATGTGAGCACAATAAGTGAGTGTTTGGTTGAACGCGATCCGCAAACGATACCGTAGTAATATTTGCGCGACGGCGGTCGTCCATGAGCGTCGGGTATCGATTCCTTAGATCCGCGACGTGCCACGATGCAAGTCGGTGCGGCGCGTCAAGCTACAGTTAAGGGTATACTAGCAGGACTGGTGGTACAGTGAAATGAAGGGGAAGGGGGGATGCGGAATGGTTATAGGCAAAAGGGGTGCGGAGAGGGGAGGGGGGAGTGATGTGCAAGAAAGCAGCGGGATACCGGCGCCTGGTAAATAGCGGGTCGTGACTCCTCACCACCCGGCGACGGCGACACTATGTCGACTTGTTGAAACGTTTGCTTGCTGACAGGATTTCGTGCGTTGTCACGGTAACCGATACTGATTGTCACTTACTTTACTTTACTCACTTGTTCTTGTCCTCTTCATTTGGAATATTCTATACCACACGCACACAGAGTTACAGAGAATTATAGGCCTGACGGCATTGTTCAATGTTGTTGGAATACAGTCATCCTTACCATTATGTTACACAAAATCAAAGAATATATGTGCTGATATATACAGGACCCGATTAACTAAAGTCGGCCAACAAATATTTATTTGATTGTATGCTGGAATTTTTGCTTTCGAATTCTAGACTAAGTTTAAAGTTTAAAGCAATATCGTAAAACTAAGAAAATGATTGTACATTTTAATATAGGTTATAGGTAAATATTTATTTCAATTATTTACATAAAATATTATCCTGTATTTTGTAATAACACAATCTAAATGATATTGTGCAAGTTTCAATATATATGCAAGATATTATTTATAATCTTTGAAAGTAAATTATCATTCAATTTTAAATATCACATAGACCCACATGCACTTTAAATATTGAATCGATATTCAATAAATAGTAATCTTTGCACGGAATGAATATTTAATATTTCTACTTTCACTACAATTATTGCAAAATGAAATCTTATATTTGAAAACTGAAAACATCAAATACATAAATTAAATATATTTTTATTAATAATTACGAAATTAAACAATAATTTAAAAATATGCTTATACTACGTTAAGAGTATTATTAACAAATTTTAGAGAAGAGGATGATGAATAACGTTTTTGCTGAAGATATTTTTTTAAGCCTCAACAAGACCATTTTAAGGTCGGAGTCTGTGTGATGCGCGTGCGATGCTGTGATCATCTTTAGGATTCGTCCTCGTCGCCGGCGTCTTCAGCGGGAGCAGAAGAAGGTTCGCGCCGTTGCGTTCACTCGGCAATTCATCATCCGGAACAACCAGCCACACCTCTCCGTATCTTCACTCTACTCGCCTGCTCGTTCACTTGCTTGCCTACTTGGTACGAAGTCCCATTTACTCGAACAGCATTATCATCGCTGTGATAAACAGAATTTATTTAAAATGAAGAGCAACGTCTTGATGGAGGAATGCATGAAATGTAATTTCAACACTTTTCGCTTCAGCGTCGCGCTAAATTAACACCGTCTCGTCCCGTCACTAATTCAATTCACAAGGTTGACACACACACAAGTAACACCGCACCGTCAATTGTTCAACATATTAATCTTGTGTCTGATTGTTTGCAAGTCCGCACCCGCTCAGTGCTGTAACAATGATGCAACTATTTGTATTCTTTCAGGAAGAATACTACTGTTGTACAAGTACAATTTAATTAATAACTAAAAAGGAATTTGTAAATTTGTTTTATTATTTATATTCTTACATTGTTAAAGAATAACAAATTTGTTACATACATAATTAGATTTGAATAACAGTATATTTTGTAAAAGAATATTTTTAGTCTGATGTAGGTGTTAATTACCAGATACAATTCTAGTTTGTAGTTACTAGTGAATTAAACCGCAGAATCCACTGACTACATTTAGTTGTTGGGTAAGTTCGCGGTAAACGTAGTGTATCTCTGACACAAGAGCCGCAACCTACTAGTAGTAGTACGTGTGTTTGTCGTACAGATGGCGTTAGATACACGGTTGTGTTGTGTACAGAGGGGATATCCCGCCGGAGCATCGGACGACCCGCACTAAAACCGTAAGCGCGCGCGTTGCGCTCCTGTTTCGAAACATGTTGTTACACAACACGGACACCAACCAACAGCACCGCTATCATTTAGTAATGAAATAATGCTGGACGCTGTACACTAAATTACCTTGGTCACCGTTCACTGTTTCCGCGTTTCTGTGTGGTACTTGCATGTGTTTGTGAGACTGGTACACATGTGTATGCCTGTGTGTGTATGCATGTGTGAACATGTGGTCTCTCTGTTCCCTATTGACAACTGCACATGTGCCGAATGGCGCATGCATTACGGCTTACGGCCTTGTATCGACGCTAAATTATACACACGTTTGATATTAATGCGTTCCCCTATGCAAATCTCTGTTACTCTATGCTCTGCTATAACATCCTCTCTCTCTCTCTCTCTCTCTCTCTCTCAAATAGTCACAAAAATACCTACTGTAATACACATCATCATGTCTATGCATGTGTAAAATTATTTCTATAAAGGTTTTTTCCAAATATCTCGTAACGTAAAATGTTATTTTCCGAATATTTGATCGTACGCAAGAAAGCAGATGTGTGAAATGTAATAAAAAAACTACGTTTGTGTAATATATATGGTGATATGAAACATGCGTGTAATATATTCCGAAATTACTTACTGACTCGCGGACCTCACTGGGGACCTGTTGAGATTCATATATCTTCAACCTGTGGGAGCTCTGCTTACTGCTACTGCTGAAAAATAGCACTGTTTGCACATCGTAAAGTTCTCAACAAGATTCCACTCTACATTATATGATGCATCCTCTATGAAAATTTTACAAAATACTGATTATATTTCTATAACCAGCACTCCACGGCACTTCTGTATATAATTATTAATCATCATCGTAAAAATGAACAAGAAATAAAAATTAGTAAACAATAAAATTTAACAAATTAATGCCACTATGTTTATAATCATTAATTTCCGGGCTTCATTAAAATTTTTTATTACAGCTGACTGGTGCTTCTCAAAATGGTAGAATTAATCGGAACCGGTCCTGTGTGTTGCAAGTTATAGGAACCGCGGTGATGTTTAGGTAACCGTATCGGACGGTTATGATTCAACTAACGGTTCGTCATTTCTGAATGTCGCCCAGTTTCTAATACGGTACCGCACAAAGGTTATTTTTTAATCGGACACTGACCTCCATAACTGTATCACCGGGATATGTACAATTATTCACTGTACATATACTTCCTACATATACATATACACATACAGCTAAGATTTCTCATATAATATTCAAAAATATACACTGTTACTATAAAACTAGAAGGTTCAAGCTTAACAAGTATTATAAACGTATCTTACCATGAAAATACAGTGTACATGTAACTTACAAATAAGTTTACATATACTGTAGCATCACTTTTAAAATTCAACAATTTTATCATATAATTCTGCACATTGCAAATAATAATAAATAGAACCTAGAAATTATTCTAAATATCTAAATGGCTCGCTAATAAATAGAACGATAGTCAAGGAATTATCTGACGTACAAAATAGGGCTGAAAGGAACGTAAAACGTAATTAACTGTCACGTGGTATCGCATGCATCGGTGCCTAGGCATGACAGGGTGATGAAAAAAACACGGAAACACAGTAAATACAAACGAAATTAGCGGGCTTTTGTTTGACACACTCTTTCACGGACATCCTAACGTATACTTGCGTGTGTGTACACATAGCGAAATATAAGAGTTATACGGTGAATTCTACAAAGGAATCCAGTTACTGTCGGTACACTGGTCGTTGTATTTATAATTTAATTGTACACAAATCGCCTCTACTTGACCCATTGCTAATTTAATTAGTTACATTTGTACAAGATATGTTGTCTGTAAGGTGTACCTCAAACGTACAATTATTATTTCAGGTTATTTTTTGTTTAAATATTATCTAATGTTGTAACAAAATAGTAGTATTATCTAAAAGAGTTTAAACAACAATATGGTTATTGTAATTTGTAACAGAATAACTCCAGAAGATTGTTAATTCCTTTATTGCAACACAGAGATATTTATTAGCAATTATATTAACGGAACTGGTTTAAAGACGGCACCGGTCTCGTTGTACGCATGCGTAGATTAGATACTTGAATATAGCTCTGTGTGTGCGCATCTCCTGCACGGTTTTAATTGTACACATCACGGCGGTTTTGTCGTTTATTTATAATCTGCTCCTTGTATTTTTGCACGATGATTGGACATGTGAAATCCGGTTTTGCAAAATGTACATACATACATACAGTAGAACTGTAAGTTGTGCTATGGACGTTACTTGCGCTTGGCGTTTTATTTACACCCGAGACACGACTTCTCTTCCTTTTGTTTTAACTGAGCAAATCATGGTTACTGCAAACGCAAACAGCGACTTTATATTCTCCTTGTGTTGTTCCATTCTTTCAATACGATAAAATCATAGAATATGTTGTATCTACATTCGAAACCGATTTGGTGATGATCGAACATGATGTCTGACGCTTTCAATTACGAGAATTTCTATTTTCGAAAAGTCGGCTGAAATACCAGTGATCAACATTTTGTTGAAGAATAAATGCCGTAGTCTAACAGTATCTAATAAAACAAACTATTAATGAACATTACTAATAATTGTATTACTTAGTTCTACTATTATTCACTACAGATTCCATTACTTCGTTTCGTTCCGTTTCCTATGCAGTTTATGTCAGACAAAATTGAATTTAAGTGAACTGACTTTAATTGGACGAGTTTGGTAAACTCGATGTTCATTTTTAATTAAAACTGGAAAATGCCAGCGTTAGGCGACCTTAATTAATGATCATTTTGTTTTCTTGCTTTTCAATGCCATTTCGTATGTATGTACGTTTGTATATGTACATTTCACATGATACCTTATCAACTAGTAGTAACACACTATCATATGAAACATGGTAGTGGTGAATCGATGGCTTGGACATAGGTAAAGTTATTACTGCAGCACTTCGTGATCAGTTACCTAGTCACGCCATTCTAGTACATTCTGGCCAATGGTACAGATACGAGAGCCAGGCGAGCGAGCGAGAGGAGGGGGTGGATAGTAGTTACTATGTCTATGTATATATGTATACCTGTTTCACTTTACTCCAACCGGCTATTTCTTGATTAGACTTTTTACTTAATTAATACCGTGAATTGTTTGATGGTTTGCTCGTGTCCTCTAGTATACATTACACCGATCGACCGATCGAAGCGCCATGTAGTCGAGCGGACCTGGACCTAACTAATGTTTATCGGTGGTGCTCGACGCCGCTCACAGAACTCACGATTGTGATCACCGGCTGTACGAGATTAAATCTCTCCAACGTCATAATTGTATCAGTTTAGTGTGGGATACGTTTATATAGTAATTGCTAACAGATACATTTCCTTGTTTAGTTAAGCCATTAGATCCCGTCACAAGACAGATGAGGGTGGATTCTTAATGAAATCATCTAGAAAATAAATAAACACTTCTACTAATATAGCCAAGTAATATAATACATTAAATACATATATAGAAATATTGAATCTCTGCCTTCTTAATATTTCTGATATAAATCTAGCTACAGAAATACAAATAGTCGATTAATGTGTGTGGACTATTTTATCTTCTGTTAGTATAATTTAATAATAATCCAATGTATTGTTGTAAGTTTTTGAACAACAAGGATTATAGCTTCACGAATGTAAATTACGGTTAGCACTCTTGCACAGTTATGTCTATGGACGGTCGTGTTGGCCCGTTACTGTCGACCATTGTTGTGCCCCGTGACTGGTTATTAGTCGATCCATGTGATTAGCGAGCGGGACGTTGATTAGCGTTGCACTGTCACACGATATTCTCTGTTCCATTGAATTCGCAAATCGTTGTTACCGCCGTTCACTTACGCGCATTTACAAAACAACATACACTTCCCATTCCCGCCTTTCCCCTCTTCTCTTCGGCTCACACCATTCTAGCATTCGTCAGCAGTTGTTTTGTGAAAGTAGTAATGTTTTGTTTGCGGCAACCAAATGATAAAACGAGTACTTGTTGATAGTTTGTGCTGAAATTTTGTATAAATTATACACTGCAAATAAACTAGAATTTTCATCATTGGTTATTGAATTATAAATATATATTTTAACCTACTCGGCATGGCTGACGTATATCTGTATTATTACTAGAAATAACATTATAACAAAAGCACATACATTGAGTTGAAGTATAATTATCAGTATATGAATCTCCTGAGGTTTTCAATGTTTTATTTGTCTGTCAGTCATTAATATTTCAGGGGAAAATATGATTAAACCAAGTGTAATTAAAACGAAGGGGGTGGCAGGGTGACAATTACCTTGGTGGTCTACATACACAGACAAGTTCTGACACAATGAATATGTGAAGTACGTACATGCAAGTAGCACAACCCGCATGGTAATCAGATATTATCCACACGGACTACCAACAAAACAAAAACTCATACAATTGAAGAAAAACATGGACTCTATATACGAGTGTATGTACGTGTGTATGTAATTTTATAGCCTCAGACAGATTTACGAGCGAGACAAACAGACAACATATTCAAATAATCATTATGTGAAACAAACACGAAGCCCTCTCGATGATTTATTGGTACAGAATTGAATCAAATTGTCGGCTGGTTAACGTTGAATCTAAAATTATTGCGAATTTATTTGCTGTCAGTAACGCTATAATGAACGCGAATAAATAATTATTCTATCTGCAATTTGAACTGATAGTGTGTATATATAGATTGTCCAATACGTGAAACTCACACACACACATATGTATATACTCAAATACTACATGTACATGTAGATAGCAACTACACACACACACACATAGCAGAGAGATAGTGTTAGTACTGCTTCAATCTGTAAAAAGCTTAATGCGTGCGGAAAACGAAAATCACACTCGACGTTTCAAAATCCCAATTGATAGTCAGTTTTGATTAAATATTTGGCCCATGCACATTTTAACACGATAGCGAGTAGGTCCCTTTGTGTAATTTGTAGATGAAATTTTTTAACTACTACTTTAACTGTATGCTGTATTACTATAAAGTTTATTTTCTCAATATAGAAATCCAACAACATAAATAAATACATATATAGTATACTCTTGATTATTCACCAGGATAATC
>JAGJTL010000111.1:2560489-2575851 GCA_022063505.1 Calosoma granatense | reverse complement strand
ATATATAGGTAAATTTTATATGAAACATATTGAGTCAGTTCATTTAAAATACTTTGATAAACACTGAACACACAAGCAGTAATATACCGCTCCGAATTTAGTTTCCGAGTTATGCAATGTCGTATATTTCGGGGGACATTATTTAAATTGGTATTTCCGTTTCTATGCATTTCTAGACATTTGGCACCTTGATGCAGCTTTGTGCATTTCGTAGATTTGTAAGAAAAACATTATGTACTTTAATTTTAACGTATAACAGCAGTTATAAATAATATCTAGTCACATTACAACATTCATACTGTTGCAACTTAGTCAAGTACAACATTGATGAAAAAATTCTTTGTTAAATTCAAGTGTTGAACAGATAAACGTATTTATAATTTTGCACCAGACTGTACACAGTGCTACTCCTCTTTTGAATCTCGCGTGATAACTGTTTACGTTGACGGTGAAATGAATTTTCATTTTTAGAACTCATTAAAACTTTGAAATGGTTTAAATCTGTGTGAATAATTAAATGTGCATTCTGCGACATGTGCTCTGTACGCTGAAATATGTATACGTTTTTTGTCAGGATGAAATGAACGCAAATGTTTAACACAATAATATTATCATCATGATTTAACAAAAAAAAAGAGGTGTATAAAGTAATCTAGTTTAACTGGCTTTGTTCAGTATATGAATTATGGTTAATCTAAGCGGAACATAGCGTTATTTGTGAATGCTTTACTTGAGGACATATTTTATTTTATATTGTAACGTTACTTTTGTTTCATACGAAGCAAATAAATGTTTTATACCAGAATTTCTTTACTGTAAATTTGGTATCCAAACTTTCTGCAATATTTTATTAATGAATATCACACCATTAAAATTATGTATTGATGGCTGTATGAGTACATAATATTGTAAACTAGTTAGTGTACAGGCATGGAATACAGGAGGGATGTATTGGCAGTAATCTAAATACTGACGTTTACGAGGGCTACATGTCAGAGACCTAGTAACAAAGTCACAAATTAATTTATAGTCAGCTGATCAAACTGAAATTCAGTTCAGTGGTGCGACGAAATCATGTTATCCGCCGTCCAGTTTGTAAGTTCGTAATTATTGAACGATATATGGATGACGCACTATCATAATCGCATTTATGCACAATGCATGTATGCGCTCATCTAATTGACATTCGATGTACAGTCTATCAATAGTGATAGTTTTATATATACAGACATCAAGTTAATTGAGATATATCCCTGATCTTAATACACTTGCTAAAATTTATAATTTCAATAGATACTACTACGAAAGAAACTCTATAGTTTGTTCCTCTACCGTAACAACAGTAGTGTCATTATGGTAGCATAACTCACAAGTTACTCAATATTACAAACAAACATAATTACCAAGTACAAAATACTTCGGTTTTCTAATTATACTGGTACATCGAGAATTTCTCCGTTAACAATCAGGATTAAACGTCGATTGTCGACAAATAATAATCGGATGTCGTTTTCTTCAGAGAAATTGACCATTTATAAGAGCACTCTCTGTTAGCATAATTAGTTGCTCAGTAGTAATTAGTCGTTTATTTCGTTTCATTATACGAGTGCACGATAGTTAGGTACACTAAATGTAAATCGACTACTAACTTCCTTCACTATTTGTTTGTATGTATGTCTATCTATCTGTGACTGTGTGTGTTTGTGTATAAGAATCCTTCCTATGCTAAAGAAGATCATTTGCCTGCTTACATTGAGCTGAACTGAACTGAACTGAACTGATGCACGTTTATCGCGGCCACCGCACTCTTGATTGTTGCATCATGTCACGACGCCAGTTGATGGCGAGGGCATAGGGCGCTAGTCGAGTTAGTTCCCACAACAGACGCTATTGTCGCTATACGGTACAAACGATAGATAACATCTATCACATCCACATTCCCTACACAACTACTTACTACTCGCATGTTCATGCTTACTTACTAAACAAACCAAACTCTTCACTCTTAACTCCCTCAGTGTCTGCGCTTGCCTGTAGACAGTTGTCTAATTTTTTATTCTCCTAACAGCTTAGAGCGAAGGGACAAGTGTTTGTCACACAGTCATACTTGTCAAAACGTGTAAAAACACTGTTTACTTTAAGTTCGATTATGTCTTCCAGATTATTATTTCTACTTGTTTGTTATCCAATAATTTAAATCATGTAATATTATATAACAACTACGTTAGAAGATTTCATGTGTACAACATTTTTTCTAATATTTTTAAGTACATTTCACTATTATTATAAGAAAGAATTTACATGATTATATTTTGTGATTGTAACAAATGATTAAGTTTGTAGATTTTTCTGTTAACAATCACACTACTGTTTCTGTTGAAAGATTATGCGCTTGCGCAGTGTACAGACTACTCTGCTGCACTATTGTCTCTATCCGTCGTGTACGTACTCTTGTAGTACGTATTCAGATACACCTTAGCTGCATCAGCAGTAACGTGTCCGAACCCGTTCGTTCGTATGTTGTCCTCTCTCGCGTCCACGCTTTTGTATGCGTGCTCTTCGCGTGCATCTTCTCTCTTGTTCTTCTTTATGCTGCAATGAATGTTTAAATGCTCCAGTGCCACGGTTCAACGGCCTCACTCTATCTCTTTGTCTACACCATGCACTCCGTGTATCTGTTTGTCTTTGTTCCACTTGCGACAACTACCCAGCGTCAGAGTGTCGCCCTCCCGCACCAAGTCACATATTTCATCCAGCAACATTGCTCTTGCCTCTCTCTCTCTGGCTTATCCACATATACCTACTCATATACAGGCAGACAGTAAGGCCAGTTCATTGTTAAGGGTTAGTCAGTTCCAACCGACATATCGACAACGCGTAGACATATCCCTCTCTCCACTAACTCTTTATAGCTTGCATTCTCATGTACAATTAGTGTTTGAACATGTTCCAACTTAGGTATGTTCTTAAATTTTCCCTTAGAAATATTTTATATATTCTTTAGATTTTCCATAACACAGAGTTCGTGAAATTAATATGTTTTAGCTTGTATGTATGTATCTAGTAATAATTTGTAGAAATGTTAGTTATACTAGAGAATAAAATTAACTGTTACTTGTATCCTTTTGTGTGTCTCGTTTGTCTTGGCCCTGTTTTGTTTGTAATGTTGACACTGTAATGTGTGTGTGTGTGTGTGTGTTGCTGCGACATTCAGTGTTGCGGTTAAACTTATTTGACGCAGTCTTCTACATCCTGTATTTTTAAACATACCTAAGATGTTTCACCAACGTCGGGCGGTAGATCGTCAACACGTTCGTATGAACGTAGTAAGTTGGCTTCAATCAGTGCGGAACAAATATTCTAAAAACGAATTTTCTTTCTCCATGTCTGTCATCGTGGGTGGTGGATACACAGGGACAGGATGACGCACGCACCAAACCTGCGGATGCCTACTGCCCCCACTGCTTCGCCTTCTTCTTCTTTGCCTTCCTGTTCTCAAGCCTCGCCTTATGTTTCCTTTTATGTTTCTGATACACCTAACTCACTGTCGAAACTCTTAAATCAAATTATTTTTAGTTCGAATGATGACGAAACAAAATATCCTTGAATGCTGATCATTCTGTGTTTACAATATAACTGGAGCTACTAAGTTAAGAAGATCCCTGTATCGTATTCAAGACATATTTGTGGACTGTGGATTATTAAAGATTTCATCATATACAATACGCCAGTACCGATTTCTGGTTTATTATTCCTAATCCTAGTATATTATAGTTGTCTGGTTGTTTTATAAACATTTAGTTGAAATAAATTCCTATTAAATTTAGAAAACAATATATTATATAAGCATAAGTGTTATTTACAAATAATGATAAGTATTTGTTTAACTATCCACTGCACATATATAAGTATTTATGTAAGTAATAAAATATCTTCACTCTGCTAACAAGACTATGCTCTCAGAGACGTACCTATGCTTTCACAGATAATTCAGTTAGTGATCTTTGTACAACAATGTGTGTGTAGGTATAGTTCGGAATTCCAAAACTCGTCCATTAAACGAGGAGGAACTTTCAAAATCACCATGTTTACATGAACAACTTAATACCCGACAAACGACATTATAATCAGCACTGCAACGCATAATGTAGCTATAAAACACACAACTTTGTTAGAAACTGTAGCACACACCCAATTATCTTGTTCATATACATATATGTTATCACAGAATACGTAAGCAAGCATACACTCGTCTTCTGTATCTATTTATAAAAAGAAATAATTTGACAAATTATTTTTTATAATAGAGAAAAGTAAAAATTATTTATGTATATTTCACATGTGTAGTCGAATATATTATTTGCTAAAGTGATACAACAGTATCATGTGCGTACGTATGTGTGTTTGTGCGTATGCATCAACAAGCAACAGTGAGTTAGTTAGATGTTGAATTCGTTTCAGCCCACGCTGGACAAGTTAGTTCGTGATCACTATATATGTGCCCGTAATAAAGATCCAGATAAGATGAATGTATTTTTCCTTTAGTGTCTGAAAAGCTGATGACGTCTAGACGGAGGACTCTTTGAACATGCTTGCTAATTATATAAATTGTTACATCCGCTCACTCTCTTGAAACATAAATAGATATACTATGATTTCAAAGCAAATTGCCCTTAATTAATGTTATTTAAATAAAATTTATTGTCCGATCCGAACAGTTATGTGTACGCGCGATGATATCAGCAACAATCTAAAACTATATTTCGTGACTAAGAGATTTATAAACTATGCAAATTTATATCTCTTCAAAATATTTACGAGCCGCGGCTTTTATTTTACAGGTGATGTACCGTAACGTATCACATTTCATCAAATTATACATTTACTTCCTTTTATGTCAATATGCATATTTCATTCGTTATGAAAACATGTATATCTATTCCTGTGTATATGTACTTCAAGTCAATATGAATTATTATTATTTCATTTAGCATACATAAATAAGCTATTAATAATCATATCATCATAATCAGTTGTCTTGTTAATCGTATAAGTAATCGATCATAATATTGACAGTATATTATGCATTACCTTCTGACATTCACTGGACGGAATGCATGTTTTCGCATGATTAATGCTGTAATAACTTGTTTGCGACTTTGTTCAACACTTTGCAATCTTATATGCAGAATTGTAATCGGATCTGCTTTATTATGATGCATTAATTTGTATAGTACACAATCAGGGGTGTGCCTTGTACTGTTCTCACCTTTGATGTGCCATGATTTTTCAATTCTGCTGCATGAGAATTTATAACCAAATTAGTTTATATATTATTTGTACAGGGTTGAAATTATGGGGTGGCGTAGATAAAGCATTTAACATCAGTTTCACGATCAGAGATACTGATTTTTGAGTCCAAAATGTGTAATATCACAGACAGTTAATAGTATTATTGGTGTCACCCTTGCTCAGTTCAATCATTGCACTTGTATACAATTTAATAAAACAAAATATCTTAAAAATTATGTATTACAAAATATCAAGACCATAGATTTCAATACACAGTAAAGTATTTTACATAATTACAGTGTTACATAAGACCTGTTAATTGAAAAATTAAGCACCTACCTACATGTTACGTACATAGCTATTTTATGTGTTATTTTCCAGTCTAGGCTTCTAGGTTTGTGTTAATTATTCTACTAATTGTTTAGTTTTGCGTCACATAGTGTTTGGTAATTATCGGTGAGTTCGCCTAATACGCCTGCTACTGTTATCGTATGTACAGGTATGTATGTTCGTATAATCATACCGGTTTCTGTAAATGGCAGCGCACTAGTGGTTGAAAGAAGACGAATGAATGGCCACTGTAAATCTACTGCTGCTAAGGCTTTGGTTACAGGTTCGTTTGGAAACTGTACACATACCATACAAGAGACAGTGGTGCCGATGTCGGTGCCTATAGTTAGGATGTGTGGGCAGCTCCGTATGTGCGAGTGTCATGTATGGTCAGGCACAAGTTAGCGTAGCGTTCGTTTACAACGAGATCTACCTCCGGAGGAAGTGCACAAAGCATATATTCAGTGTCTCTCAAACAATCATCACTTATTCTAATATAATATAAACCATATAATAATACATACTTCAATAGTTTGCAGTATTGCCAAAGTATTATCTGTATAGAACAGTTCTAATAGTAAAATTGTAAACATCATACATTATAATGTTCAACAATCTGTACATGATTATAATCTTTATAATAAGTATTCCTAGGTTTCTACTTTTTCTATCGCTTATGTGAGTTTATTAAATACTCGCATTGATATGAAATAGTGAAAGAGACTACAGATTTGTAAGAAAGTTTTGAGAAACACTGGTGGTGTTGGTGCGAGGTAATGAATCTGGGTGCAGCGGGCACCACCGCACTGCCTTGCTCCGTAAACAACAGGAATAACATCCTGATATCTGAGAAAACGAGTGACGTGTACATACATGTACGTACGGGGACAACTATACATTGGTATAATGAGTGAGTACAGTCATAGTAGTAGTAGTAGTTGTTGTTGTTATGTGTGGAAAGTGAATGCACTGCACCAATGTCGACTCGGGTGTTAGAGCTATTGCTGCAGCTAACATTGAACGGAGGATGCGTATACTAGTCTACCCATACTATTGTACCTACTTGATCACGTACGCACACACATACATATACATATACATGTAGTTAGTAGTTCCACCATGCTATCGTATCGAAGATCTTTGTGCTGCGACTGCAGTTTCTATGCACACTTGAACAGATTGCCAGAGTACAAAATTCCAAAGCAGTTTCAGTTTTATTTTCTTCCTATACAAACTGGGAACTATTAATTAAACCTCACTGACTTTATATCCGCAGTAAACGTATGATAGTTACGTAGTAAACATTCCGAGATTAATTTTTTATCGGTTGTCAACATAGGTAAAAGATTTTTGCGCATCTTGCTCAGATAAAACCGCATAAAATACTATTGGTACGAGCTTGCACACTCAGGAGGATGTTAGCTTGTGTGTTTTTTATTTTACATTCAGTCAGCTTCGCTCAGCTTTAAACATACTTAGCGATAAAACATATCACTGTAAACAGATTCGTGTAATTATAATTTTACACTATTTAACAGAGAATAAAACACTTTGAAATATTTACTACCTAAATTATTCTTTATTTATACAGTAGGTACTTATGTATGAAATAATTACTAGATTTATAAATAAATATTATATTAGAACACTGTTTACATTATCATTCTCTCAGAAGAGCATAACAAGAATTTGAAGAACTTTTGCTGCCGAGTAACACTGAGAAAATTAAATCATTTAACGCTGCCTACAGTTTACGCTTTATTCGTTTGTTTAATAGTTAATTGTCACCTGGCTGACCGTGACGCTTGCAGGATTGTTAATTAACGGAGGCAAGATGCCGACGTCGCCATGAAGCGTCGCATAGCAATAGAAGGGAATTTCAACATCACAATGTTGTAAGGATCTGGCGTCGGTTCTCTCCTGATAAAATGATATTATGTCCTTTTGACATTCTGTAAGGGTTCTTGGTAAATGTGAGATTAATTTCATTTGCCAACATATTAGCTTAATCATACTAGTACAGTTTAGAAAATGTTTTTTAGCTCTGCTGCAGTATCAAGATTTGCTAAATATGGCTTGTTGTACTTAGTTCACTTGTACACAGTGTCAAACTACAACGGGGACACATGCATGCAGCGCATTCTGATAGACACTGACCTGTAAACCGGTAATTCCTATTCCAGCCGACATCTAATCAAGAGCGTGATTACAACAATAATCAATGAACGTAATGAGACAATATCAATTATGATTTTCCGGTTTAACCAGTAGTAACAACAGTGGACATGACTATTGTAGTTCTCTGCTTCAAACATCAACGACGTGTATTATCATCTATTCTATCTTACTAAGCAACTGTTCCGTCTGTGCTTGTAGTTGTTCTGTGAAAATGGCGACCACGGTAAAGTGGCTTGTTGTTGTTGTTGTTGTCGTATTGTATCAGCTAGCAAGCTTTCGTTGCGTGCGTCTCCACTAAGAACAAAGGAGTGTCGTCGGCCTATGGCAGGCTAGATGTTTATGAGCAGACAATAAGTGACATTGCTTGTAAAGCGTTAATTGATGCCACCCAGACGAACAATAGCGGTCACAGCACGCTGGATTTATCTATTAAAAAGTAATTCGCATTTAAACAACACTATACTCGTATACATACATATATCCTTCTCTACTACCGACACATCCAACCGATTCTGGATAATTCATTATTGTCCTTCTGTTTGGAATGTATTGCAGTGTACTTCACACGAGTCACAAGTCTGGACAGGTGACGTGGCATGTTGCAGTGGGCTTTTTACGTATTTTAATAGGTTGTAGCAACATTTTAATGCCCGATAAGAACGACTTTTGATCGTGTTCAGTTGTTGCCGGATGCGGGAATCGGATCCGGTCTAGACGTGTATGTATCTCTATGTATGTAAGGTATCTTTTCACAAGTACTTTATGTCTCCATTCAACATCACTTGTACTGCTTGTTAATTGTCAAATATTGTTATTATTAATCCATGTTTATAGCTAGCATATAGATATAATATAGTCTAACCAGCTATATTGAATCTAGACTGGAGTAAATTATTAATAGTATGTTAAGTAGAAGTAAGACAATTTTCCATCTTACACATGATGAAATTTGTTTCAATTGATACGTACATGTGAACATACATATATGAACGATTATATCTATGGAATGTCCGTATGTATTGGAGCATCACTGGCATGTGAAATGCCACAAATGTGAGCGAGTGAGTGCGTGTATGTATATAATGAAACGACGTAGAAATAACTGCAAATATTTGCACGTGTTTTGTGGATATTTTCTCCGTCTCGACGCCACACATACCGCGTTCTGTTGCCCTGACGAGTTTAGAAAGTGTTGCTTAAGTGTAATGAGAACACTGGATAAAAATAATATTCAACTTGTTATTACGACGTTGCAGTTTTAGCTTTCAGGCCACGCATGCTCTGCCAATATGATACAAATAGCATTCAATATCCACCATAGCTTTCCCTATATTAGTATATGTGTATGTGTGTGTTTGTATATAAAAATCATCGTCTCCATATTTATATACACACATCGGTAACCAACCAACCAACTAGAATTCTGATTCACTCATGCTTCTTGCTCTATATTTAACACTTCGACTGATGTTCAAGATACACTCACAAAGGTGACTGACAACTGACGTTTATAATATTATACAGAACCAAACATCAATGGTTAATTTACTCTTTGTAACATGGCATACTAATTGATGTTTACATATATCTTTAACACATGCTTCTTTATTTCCGATACGCAAAAATACTTATACAATCAGATATATCAGTCATGCAGGTGTATATACAGTTGACCTTATGTAAAATATAAAGTAAATATTTGTCATAAATAACAAAAATAATCCTTGAATTGTAAGGAAGTTCCAGGAAAGTTATATGTTGATCTACTAGTTCATCAACTAATAATAAACACATATTATGTTGTTGTTATTATTTCTATGAATTAATAGTACAAAGTACTTTATTTTCTTCCGTCTGTGAATATTCTCGCAAATCAAATAGATCTGACGTATAAATATAACTTTTATTGCGTCAGAAATCTGGTACACGAATTCAAGTCACAACTCAATCGATTTTTAAAACCAAGCAGCGTTTCTTGTCGACTGTTTATAAATAAATTATTAAAAGGAAATACATATTTATAACGAAAATGTGGCATTCCGCATTGCGCACGAGTTTCACTATTAGATTCGGTTGTGCGCATGCGTACATATTAATCACAAGTAGCTAATTATATTAGCTACAAGATATCTGTGTGTGTGCGTGTGTGTGTATGTTGATGATGAGTGTCCAGATGAAAACGCAAATAGCAGATGCACTGTACCGTACTGTACGGACATATATCTTTGTCTGATATTATATTTACCTAATTGTTGTTATTTATAAGCGTGAATTATCTGTTAATTTGCTGTACCGTTTGTTGGCATGCGTACATCAAAATGAAAGGAGAGACCCGTGTATCTTATTTATCAATGTGTCGTTACTTATTTATGTACGGCCGTGCGAACGTACAAGCCAGCGATGAGGCTTCCTCTTCCTGGTACCAAATTCTTAGCTAATAAACTACGATATTATTAAACACACTCACTCACTCACTCACTCACTCAGCGACTCTCAGAGTCTCTGCTGATATATTACATAGAAAGTCACTTCTTCATATTAGCGGTGACAAGATTCCTATTCATTATACAATGTCGACTAGTATTTGTAACCAACCTGATGTTAATATTATGAAAATATTCTGACAATAACATGCGTTACTTTTGTTCAGACAACGATTTCTTTCAACACATTTTCTATCATAATTCAGAAACAAACAAAATGGAGAAAACATTTTTACATGACACCGTTTATATACAGGCTTTGATTTTATATTATATTTTTATTATTATAACTTATTTCGCTCAGTAAATATATACTGTTGTATTATATGACAAAATTATTACAGTTATTTCATTGTCATAACATTTTCTTATCATTCCAGACATCATAAAAGTTTATTTTTAGTTCAAAGACAAATGAGTATCTGCTACATGTGTGTGTGTTTTGTTAATATTGTTTAACAACAATGGCGAGTATAAGACTAACGTCATCCTACACTAGTTTCACGTTCTGTGAAAATGATTAAACAGTGAATAGTCATCTCTAAACAGCAGGTCCATCACACTGTTTACATTCGTTAGCAACGTGGAAAAGGATTCAGGATTTGGAAAGATTATGAAGGACAACATTGACATAACATTCCACTCCGTGTTCTCTGTAGTTTTATTGATATTTTGTATTTAATACAAGGTTAGTTAAATTCATTTGTTGCTTCATATTTATTTGTGAACACAGTAACATATCACGTTATGTGGATATTTACTTGAACTTACATATTTCAGGAAACACTGATCTACATTCAACAGAAGTTAACAACTGATTTGAATAGTAGCTTAAGACTGAATATCATCCACTTTTTGGTAAATTGGTTTTGAAGTTTTATAAAACAATGTTGATATTCGTGGTTCATCCGTATTGCTGATGATGATGGGAGTATGTTGACTGTTTGTATATAAGGTTAGGTACCTAACTACGTGCCGCGGGTAACATTCAATCCCTCTGTCTCTCTCTCTCACACACACACATACAGGACTCTGGTTATTTGCAGATATTTAATAGTTATTTATAAACTCGACACGTCGCATATTCGTGACACCGCGGTTCCGTTCTCCGCAAGGCGTCGTATCTCTTCACTTGCTTGCACAACGCATGCGTACTAGTAATAAGAACTGCTGGTGGCGTCGCACGGATAGAGACCAATTTTTATATAGAAATTCCTGTTACTTGGAAGATTTATATGAAACCGTCACCGATTTGTTCGGCACGGGTTCAGTACCCTCTCAATGTATTTGTTGATTTCAACCGATGCCAACAACGCTACACTACTGCTGCTGTTTTAACAAAACACTTTCACACCGAATTAATCGTGGCAGGCGACGACACGACACGACACGACACCAGCACCAACACTAGCACCACTAAAACAAGATGGAAACAATTTTGCGACCGAGGAAAAATTTAAATGTTCACTGTCACATGGTTTTTAATTGGATTTTTTCGGTTAAAATTATTTCGGACATTAGTCGGTTGTTTTTCTAAAGTTTCCTTTGCCTCTTTTTTCAACATTTAATCGCTCCATTATGCTTTATTTACAGCTTGTAAGAAGCGAAACAGCATTGTTTTTACATGTGCATTTATTGAAATTGTTGTTGTAACATTTCTTTTTAACCTATAAGCAGAAGATGTTTTAAAATTTACGATTTTATTTATCAAAGTGACTAATAAAAAAGCTTGTTTTTAAAACCAGTAGTGTGCACATGGGTATCTTGCCTTCTCAATCTAATTATCAACTTCTCTTTATGTTTTCTTTTATTCATGTATGAATTATTCTATTATACTCTATTATTGTGTACACTGTTTGTAAATTCACGTAGTACATATTTTCAGTTCTGTTTCTAATGGAAAATAGTAACTTAGAAATAACATTTACCAGACATCAGTGTATTTATGCGTGATCCAGATTTGAACAAATCCATCTTCACTTGTGTGAGTGTGTATGTAAATAGGTGTTATCACATTGTCGGTAAATATGAAACAAGCCGAGAGTTGTGTGCGCGTGTTATTATTTATTTATTTTATTACACGTATTAGTAACCTTTCCTCGAAGTTTAGTCTAACGTTTGGGTGTGGAACTCTTCACAGGATTTTATCTAGCAGCCTTAATGCTTCGTCCTTGTCCCACATTCACCATTACGTACCCACCGCTGCTACAAGCAGCAGCAGCAGCAGCAACAGCAGCAGCAGCAGTCATGAGCAATCATCGGAATCCAATAGGTTTACATTAGAGATATTTCTGAATATGAAGTTATTTTCGTAATGACAGAAATACAACGGGTTTATTTATAAAAACGTTGTGTTTGAAATGTGAATATATTTCTGGAAACGAGGCTGGCATTTTTCTGAAGTAAATTATTAACAACCAGACATAGGATAAAGGATTTTATTGTTAGTTTCAAAAAAAAACTAAAACCTTGAAGAAACTATGCATACTAATAAGAAAATTTTTTTTGGATCAAGAAATTAGATAATTTTCAATTAATAACTTGTTAAAAGTCTCATCGCTTGTCCCATGTTAATAATAGTCAGATAATATAAACAACAATTATCCGTGAAATCGATTTGATAAATACGTGCGTAAAATTATGTGTTTTATATGATTTATAGCTATATACGTAGCCATACAAGGCGGGTACAGTCTATACATTGTATATCACCACACTTGTGTGTGTATGTATATACTGACCATATGTATTCAATTATACACATGTACATATAGGTATGTATGTGTATGTTAGATACACCTACGCAATATACTATACAGGAGCACTCATGGGCAGCCAATAATTATTGTTTTTAACACGTCCGCTCGTATTAATTGAATTATTACTCGACTTTGAACAGGTGTAATCGATATAATATATGACAGCAGGGTGTCTACGCCGTCAGACTAACGCACACACGCACATAGCACAAGAGTAATTAGACTATTACGCAGTCCGTTGTCATTTCATAACAGTTTAGTATCATATTGATGTGATGTATTTGTTCAAGGCAATAATCTGTAATGGAATTTCAATATTTTTATACTCTCCGTGTATGTGATCATAACTGACTCACATGTACACTCCTGTGATTCCTTGGAATCCGTATTATTATTCATTCATTCTAACCTCACTTCACCAAAAGTCATTCTCCATTCTGTATCTTAATGAGTATGCTTGTCCTTTAACGGTATTTACTACTACAATCTAGATACTTGTGTAAATGATACTTGACTTGTAGTAATAATTTTCATTACAATCAATAGACCACACCGCGATATATCTATCTATGAGTTACATGTCAAGTATGGACTCGTTGCGTTTAGTATATTTGAACAAAGTGTTCGTAAATGTGAGTACGTCGGCATTTATAGTATACGTGTGTAGTACACGTTAATTTGTTGTTTTAATTGCTAGAACATTTGTGTAATTACATAATAACGTTCACGGCTCTGGAACATACGAGGCAACTTAAGAAACCGCTAATTTTGTTGAGCTACGATTTAAATGTGTACACCGTACGTTAGATGGCTGCACCGGACGTACCAGAAACCAGACATTAAATTGCGGTTTTGTCGCCTTGCGTAATTACACATATTGTTTTAGAATTCCTGGTTTATTCACTCAACTGTACATTCATTTTAAACACACCTGTCCTTATAGTTAGATTTATACAGTAACATACTGTCTTTTTGCCATTGACAACGTGACTTCTTTAGAAAAAAATACTTATAAAATAATAATCTCAGTCTATTCTTGCAAAACAGCTGCAATATTGTGATTGTTCAGTTTGTGAATGAGCCTGGAGTTATAAGTGATAGATTATATAGAATTCCCAGATGCGGATAGTATTGTAATAATTGATATCACGGTGTTTCGACCAGCAGCTAACAGGTTTCCATATATTCATATACGAAGGTGTAAAGAGATGATAATAAATTTAAATAGCGGCAATAAATTTTCTTTGCACGCTTCCCAGATCAACAGAGATATATGAGCGGCCGATTTGGTTAGTTTTATTAAAAGAAACATACAGTCTGGATGACAAAAATAATCGTCGCAAAAGATTTATGTATTCGCGCGCGGTTTCTTACAAATGTTAGTGGGTGTTGTGTTCCTTCTAGTGTTGTTTACAGAATGATAAGCGTCAGTGTAGATTTGAAACACTGTAATTATACTGTACATATAATTAAACATAATTAAATACACATATACAGCAAGTAAGTGCTGACAGACTTGCCTCTTCTATTTCTGTCTCTTGCAATATAAGCGATGTGCCTGTGTGTGTTGCGTTTGAATTTTTATCTAATTCAACATCTGTTTTCTGTTGATTAGAAGGTGTTACCGTGTAAACACTGATGTCATATTCATATGCACACACGTCCATTAATATACATGTAATGAGTGTGACAGACAAATCTGTGCAACACCTGCACATGCTGTTATTTACGCTCGGAATCGAATGATGTTTCTTCTCAACCTAAGTAATTAGTCAATAAAATAAACTAGAACTAGTATATTAATAATAGTTTTTTATTTTACATTAAGACAAGTCTGTTGACAATTGTACTTTATAAACACTATGTCGATAGTTAAGTATGTACAGACATTTGCAGTTGAAATAATTGTTTAATTGCTGATTAGATTACCGGTGATGAAACAAGCATGTATAAACAATATTACTAGCTAGTATAGCTTAGTGAAACCAATAATTAGTAAGTGTCTTTGATGGGTTATGCACTAGTCAGGATTGTAATCTCCGGTTGAATCACAGACATACGTACTTGTAATACCGACATAGCTATGTATCCTACATAGTTTAGCTATCTGACATTTCACACTGTATGCAATTATCAGAATATCCTCTGCATATAATAGTTGTATCTATAGACAAGTACATTACTACTATATGTAGTATTTAGTATATATAGTACAAGGAGTACTAACAATATTACTATAATTTAATTACAGGAATATATACATACATGTAACAGGTTTAATTACATACATATATTTGACAAGTATTTTGGCTTGCATATA
>JAGJTL010000111.1:2523129-2550348 GCA_022063505.1 Calosoma granatense | reverse complement strand
GTTATATCTACATAGATATAATATATACGTACATTTATACATATGTAAATATAATCTATCCTATCTACGTGTTGTGCGTGAGTACTTGTGCTAATTCACCACAGTTTGCGGACATTGCTTTCACCTCTCGGTTGGCCGTGACTTCCGCTTCTAGTACATCCGCACCAGTGGACGAACGACCCAATCTAGTTTACATACAGGCACAGGCGCACACACACGTACGTATATACGTACTGGTACAATGTCCACCTCGCCCCCTCGGATCTGTCGAATTGGTATTAATTTTTATAGCCAGTGTTCCCAGTCTGCAATACATACGCACCTTGTCATTAAAACCACATATCTGCAGTGAATAACAACAAACTTTGATTCAATAAAATATTTATTTTCAACTCTGATATAAAATCAATTTTAATATTTTTTATACCGTTAGATTTGAAACTTATCTAATATAAAATACAATAACATAGAACATATTAAGATATTTTATTATAACCACTATGTAAGTAAATGAATATATCTTGACCTAGTATAACCCGTTCATTTTTGGTGTACCACAAATATTCCTTAACCGCGTTCATACACAGTGGATATTTGTGGTTGGTCACGTAACCAGTGCATGGTTATATTCCTAAACAGTGGTTTCTAAATACAATAAATGTGTATGTATGTATATAATATTATACCAATGTATAATGAAGAATTGTAGTTACTATATATACGTGTTGAATATTTTCAGATCTGTACGGAACGTTTTTGATTCTAGAATAGTGTGATATTCACCATCATTCGTTACAACCCCCTATTGGGTCATGTGGGTGCTTCATGTTTATGGGTGCAACTACCGCTCACACACACACACACATATATACTATCTATTGATCGCGGGGGCGTCGTCCATTGGCCGGTCCAAGCCTGTCACGCGTTATGTTATGTGATATGTAAATAGATCCGGAAGTCTTGCAAGTGCAACGTCGCACGTACAGAACGCCTAATCTCCACTTCCATGGCACACGGAATAATCAATGATTTGATTCTTCTCTTCTTAAAACATTTATATAAACTGCTTGTTCCATACCATAATAATTTCACTAATAAATACACATAATTCAGTGTTAAATACTCTCTGGTCATCTGCGAATAATTTTTCATTTCACGTTGATATTATTCCATTAATTGAAATCGAAAAGTTGATATGTATATGCACCATTCTTTTTACACAAACAATACACTGTCCAAATCTATAACTTTAGACGAACAAAAGAGTGTTGACACATTTTTTTTGTTAACGTGATTTGTACGCTGATGTACCCGAATTATTAGTATTTTTTGCGCCTTTGTTTTCAATTTTCACAGTATTATTTGTGCATGAATGAGCAAGAAAGTTTAAATGTATTTTGCTATCACATTGCATAGCTCTATGGACATGTGTCATTTTGTTGATATTTCGACAACATGCTAAAAGACGTAAATTCATATTTTTATTCAGTTTTGATCATATGTCAGTTGGTTTGATTTCATGTTCTTTCAGACTAGTAAAATGCCAGCTATTTGTCGATGAATCTCTTCCTGAGACAGTTGCAACTCAAACATTGGTTCATTTGAATACTAAAACAAAATGAAACTAGCAATTCACTCACAATATACGAACATCAAGTTCTAGCTGATAGTATAATAGAGCGAGTAGGGTGATTTGTTTGTTAGTACGTCTTTTACAGGGGGAAGGGGAGTGACTAGCCACGAACATGGTGTAATTTACCCTTTTAACCCTTCAATTACATGCTGCCAAAATTACAAGACTGCTCAGTTTACGAGACCACATAATAGACAGTTCATATGAACAATGATATAACTGTCAAGAATAATTTCTCTATATAATGTTTGTAAAAATCAAATATAATATCACCGAATGAATGTGTTACCAGACCAGAGAGTAATAATTTCGATAAATCTTATTTCATATATGTAACATAGTTTCTATTAATTATGTACAAACAATATAAATTATACATTTAAACTTCTGAATAAGTGATACTTGCATTCTACGAAATCATTGCGAATAATTTACAAGCAACATAACGTTACATGTACAAGTGTCTAGTATTTTTGGCAAATAGGTAATAATATGTTACTGTAAAAGTTTAGTCATAACTCTACGTTCACCGAATTACTGTAGCTACAATAATTTTATCGTCTGATCTTGAGCGCAGTTGAATTCAAATGTAACGGATGACTGACCAAACGTGATGCATAAGTAAATCAATTTTATTCTAGAACAAGCAGACATGTCGGTACATGGTATAGGTTATGGATATATAGGAGAACAGTTTACTGTTCAAGTGTGTGTTATTGTAGGCTTCCGCCACCGCTGCTGCTGATGTACTGGAACATTCTGCACATTGCAACTATACACTACTCGTTGTCTGTCTTCGTTCGTAACGGGTTTTGCTTAAACAACAGTAATCTGTCGTCATTCTATTTCCTCATCAACTCTCGTCGTCCATCGGTGCCGTGCACACTCGAAACATACACCAACGAATACATACTCACACTCGCAATGGAAGGCTGAAATCTTTGAACATACAAACAAACAATAGTTAATCTATATACTTGCTTCTCATCTCTGCCTCTGATGACGTACATCCTCTTTTGTTTCATTTTTTTAAATTTTTTGATGTTTCCATTGAACCTCCGCTATTTTTTGTAAGTAAAACATTAATTAATACGACACATTCTGTTCCTCTAACAACAAGTATTCTTCATGTAACGTAAATTCCATAATAGCCCTTGGTTAATTCTAGACTTTATAACAAAAACTACAAAATCACCTAATAGTATATTGTTTGACACATACTAGTTTTGACAGGTATAAAATCTTATTGCTTGTGTCGTTTTATAGTAACTATTATTCATAATTAATATGATAATTAAATATACACGTTATTAGCTATTTATAAAACAATAAATTAACACTAATCCTGATGATACAATGACGGTATTACATAAACATTAGTTCAATTACTGATAGATAAGAGAATGGGTTTTTTTTATATAATATGGATATTCATGATTAATCATTGAAATGTACCTACAAGTCCATCTTATTTCAATCGGTTAGAGTTCATTTCTGTGTTCTGATCAACAATTCAAATGAATTTATTCTCAGTGGAACGGAACGTATTTCGCTGTGGTAGGTTTGGAGAGTCCCAGTTCACACATGAGTATTGCATGTGTGTGTGTGTGTATATACACAATGGCATATCATTTATATATTTAAATATTCATAAACATGTGCGCACGCGCCGTACAACACCGGCTGTCTACCTGCCTGTACAGGTTTATCCAATATCATCATTGGGATATTTACAATACACGGACGTATTTAAATACAGAAGAAAGATTTTATTACATTTTTATAGCAGATAACAGTTTATAAATTATTTAAAAGTGTCAACCATTTACACATAAATGTTGATATTCATACAAATTTGTTATTCATTAACTGGACTAACTGACTAAATATTTATCTGAATCTGCATTCATGTATGCGTATTTTAAATTACTTTTAATAATAAATATATTTGTATGAAATTATTCAACGAAAATTTCTCTTTAACTTGTAATCGTTATGTAAGTTGATAATATAAATCTTTTCATATGGTTTTTATATATTTATTAATGTTTTTATAGATATGTGATGTCTTGGTTGTATTCATTGTGTGATATGAAAAATATGTGTAAATAAATAATACTTGAAACTACAGTTGGCTGAGTATGAACAACAAAGCACCGGTATATATCTATACTCATATATATTTACGAATGTATGTTATGTATGTATACGTCTCAAGGCATGGATGACCGCCGTCTGAACCGGTCCTGGAGTTACCAACCCATATCACACTAAACACATTAGCATCATCGCACAGGACCGTATTCCACTGAAATTATACTATTTCCAATGTATTAAACGAATATAACGAAATATTATGTATAGACAAATATTATAAAATCTATATTGCAATACTAATAATAATAACATTATATTACTTATTTATATTGATTAATGATAATTGTAAATTAGTCTGTTGATAGCAAAGATATATTAATAAATATACATATATTTGTACTTTGCAATGACATCTTAAGGTCTACGAAAATGTCAATATTTTTTTTTTATTTTGTCGCAATCAGACACGAGTTTAAAATTCATGATTGCTTCTAAAATAAATATAAGATATAATGAGAACAATTACAATATGTAACAGTGTAATTGGTGGTATTTATAAAATTCACTGAATCCGGTTCTGCGTATATTTGTATTCGTAAAGCCGACGGCAAATCAACCGGTGTTGTATATGAGCAAGCGAGCAGCCATACATAGAAGCAATGTAAAATTGAACTCACATGTTCTCCTCCATTCATCCAGTGGCGTATCAGCAGGAATAACATGTTCCGCACACGCTGATTAAATATTAATTACAATTAATTAACCAAAAAACCCAGAATCTAATGGATCGAGATGTAGAGATAATAGCCTATTTAAAAGTCATCGAACGATAGTTAACAAAAATTTAAAATCACATTCAAAACATTTAATATGCGTTTACATGATAATCTAACACGATTTTTTCTTTTAAATTAGATAATTTATTCTATAATCTTATGGAAATAATGTAATACCTATTCAAAATCACTGAATTTTCATAGAAATTTCGATTAAAACCGACCATTGAAATGTTTTATTAAATTTATTTATATTTATAAATTTCGGATACAATAATTATTTTCCGTTTATGTTTGTCATGTTTTCGTTTAGATTATTTTTATATTGTACATGGCCCTGAATTAAAAAATTGATCTGTACGCCATTTGAACGATTAATAATGCTGCATAAATGTTGAGAACACTGGATACTGAGCAACCGTTTTTATGTACCACAAGATTTATAGTGATTGTTTTATTTATTTGTTGTCATATTAAAGTTGAATTTCCAGTTTTTAATTCGTGTGGCTCCTTATCACGTTGTCGACAAATTACCTCTCATTTTGCCTAGTTTTTTGTTATACAATAAATTAACTAGTAATAGAGCAAGCGAGTGAGCGAGAGAGAAAGAGAGAGTATTTAATGACAGAGAATATTATTCGTTACTATCATTTACAGGAATGCGTGTATGTGTTGTGTATTCCCACGAAATGGACCGTTCTAGTTCTGCTAATGAAAAGTAATAATTATTTCGCTGTGTGTTAGATTATGCATACGGAGAATATTCTGGACGGTACTTAAATACAAATTAGAAGAGTGATTTGTCAGATGTTTTAAGTACTGATTAAAATTGTAACTGTACCAGTACGGGATCTTATTTTTCTGTTACTTAATGCGTAAAATTCTACTGTCTTCAGACTGTTTATTTTTTCTCACGCTATGAAAACTAGATGATCTTGTGAGGAATGTGTCTATTTCTTTACTAGAGGAAAGTATGTAACGGTCTCAATAGTTCCAAATTAATTTTAATTGAGATATTTTAGTGACCAGTTAATAAATTCCTATATCCATGTATCTAATTTATTTTAGCTGCTTCATTTTGAAATTTTTTTATGATACTTTTAAGTGAAATTTTCAATATTAAATTATATTAATCAGTTTTATTATCAAATATACGTAGAACACATACAGATATGGTAAATACAGATCAAAGTTATTGTAAAATACTAACAATAATCCATAAGTAATGAAAAGTTTTATTTCTTTGGAGTATCAGTAATTATTATAGTAATTATGTTTCTGAGAATTCTGCGTCTTATAAACTGTGAAACATTCAGTAAAGGAACATTTATGTAACAGAATTAAATTGGAAAGTATTAGATTTTCGTGTGTTAACTAATATTGGTATCAGTTTACAAATTTGTATCCGGTTAGTATCACTTGCGACCGTGGTATCTATAACCAGTGACTACCTGTTATTGTTGTTCATAGTCAGAGACACAAGTTGGTTAGATGTTAGAACCTATAAGTAATCAGTTGGAACGTGTCTACTATATTCGAGGATACCGGATGTGTGGTGACTGGAATGCTGGGCTCTTTCTGTGTCTGTAACTAGACGGTACATTCGGTGAGTGAGTGAACGAGCTAGCAAACACACAACTGACTATACAGTGTGATTGCTGAAGGCCGTTTAATATGGGGTTTTTACTTTGGTCACGAAGCTACCTGTCACAATTTTATACGACTTGAACAATAAAACACCTCCGCGAATTGCGGTTAATTGATTTATCATCACGTGATTGACACACGCGGACATAATGGCATGTTTATTTTATTTTTGTGCAAATATTTATTGGTTTTTTTTTGCTAATCTAAGTGTTATGAAATCTACAACGTGGTCCATTAATGTGCAATGTAACTCGTAAATTACGATAGTAAATTTTAATACATTATAATATATAATAATTTATAATGTTTAGAATGCATATTAAGATAATTCTAATATATAATTTCGTTTCGTAATAAAATGACCGTGATAAGTAGAACAACAAATGAATATTTTTGCTACAGTAAGGGACGATTTACTAGTCAAATAAGAACTATTAATATTCGGCTAGTTTATCTGAAATATAATTGACATTTATTTACATATATTGTTGTCACTTTTTATAGCATTTCAATTCAATTATACGTTTAACTACATTTAAAATGTGTTGAGAATAAAACGGACGATTACTAACAATTATGATTGATGAACGTACTAACTTGTACAGTTTTTGTTCTTGAGAAAGTGACAGCTTTCGTATTCTTTGAAAAAAATGCAATAAACGTGTTTCATTTAAAAGTAATTTTATCGTTTTCCACTAGTTTAGTTGAATGGAAAAATAGTTCTAACTAATTATCTTAATTTCGCAAGTAGACATATTTATGTAGTTGTCATTAGGTACGAGATAAAAACGAACATATATATATATACATGCACGCACTTGTAGTTATTTCACCTTGCTGATAGCTAGCTAAATAATGAACTTCTGAAATAGAACACACACATAATCTGAAAAACAGTTATTGACAGGTTTTCGGCTAATTTATTTTATGAATGTCATTTATCATGGTCGTGTGAAGTCGTCGACAAATATTTGGAATTTTAATTAAGATGTTAAAACTATCATCAAGAAGATATACATTTTGCAAGCCTTTCATATTATGCTTAACATTATGCATTATTATTTCGATATAAATTATAAGATAATACATATTTATCAGCATACTTAATATTTCAATTACCTATATTATAAAGTATTACCCTGTTATTATATCGTTTGTTTTTTCAAATTTATAATGAATGCAAATTAGCAGGTAATTTTTTTAATGGAGTAATTTCAAAATTACCATAGAATATCTTGAAAATTGACCACATCATACAGGCGGCCGTCAGTCAGTATTTGAACATACTGTGTAAAATGAAAAAACTTAGTCTTGTGTCAGTGATATCATTAAACGGAATTTCATAATAAAAAAAAATTGTAAACAAAGTTTAATATTTATTTTAGTTTGGTTGGAATGTTGCCAAACGTAACTTAGTCCCATAAGTTTCTTATTGGAAAGAGAGAATGTTGTTATCTGCTCCGTATACGAGAGCTACCGATTTGTTAACGAATTTGTAAAAGTCAGGTCGCTAATTAAAACTTGTTATACGAGAACTGTTCAACGTAAGTCTTGTCATTATTTTCTTTATAATGATTTGTGTCCTGTACAACGTATATACTCCTCTATATTGTCGTTATATTTCTAAAGAAACATTGCTAGATTTTCGCTGTGATTTTTACTAATGTTTCTATCTGCTCCATAGTCTGGAACGTACTTGTGTAAATTGTGTTTGTTAAATGTAATTAACATATAATACGTACTTGTCATAACAAGATGTTCCTCGTTTAGTTTCGGTAAGTTTATAACTTAATGTGCAGACATAGTTTTAGTTACGCTGTAATATAAACTTAAATGTTAATAGTGTTGTACATGAATAAATATTCACTAGCGTGTAAGCATAGCGTACAGGGTCAGTCTAAGATTATTATAGTCCCAGGGTTGTAGTCAGGATATTTCAGCAGGTACATGAATAAATAAAAGGTTTGAATTGCAGAAATTTGAAACTGTCAAATTTAAGAACATGTGAATTTAGTGTTTATTACTACTATACAGCACAGATATTTGTTGCTACTAGTATTGGTGTATCCTGTTTGTATAAATAAACTGCTATTATATATAAAATATATACATAAAGTTATTTCAATGATAGGTATTCTTGTTGCTACGTCACGATCTTTATTTTCATAGTGTAGTATGTCCGCGAAGGTCATTTATTCCACAAACCTTAAAATATCACTGTAATCTGCCAGTCACTTTGCTGTCTGTGCCTTCCTTCCACACTTTACAACACATCACACTAAAACACACACACCTACTAACCCGTATCAACATGTACATGTATGTATACGCTCATTATTTCATTATTCACAATGTATTTTACCATGTTAATAATAATTGCAGGTAAAATATAATAATAAACTCACTGACATCTGTCCAAATATGAAATACATATATATATTTTGAAACCTTGATATAAACAACTGACTTTAATATAAGAACGTGTTGATATTTGGACCAAGTGTCATGAACTACATGAAGGTAATTAGGTTTAGTGATTTCTTCCAAATGCATCTGATATTTTGACATTTCAGTCCCGTTTTCGGTTGCGTAATACGTTGTTTACTGAACAAACAAAATATTTACAAGAGTACTTATAATGTAGGTAATGATTATTACGTATACGAGAAATCAAGTGAATATAACCATGAATGAAATAGACAAATTTCAGTAACGATTCTGTTGTAGATGGTTTAGAAATAAGCTTAATCCATTATAAAGTAAAGATATAAAGTATTTCTATATGTTATTTTAGTTTTCGTTGCTGTGACTTGACAAAGTAAATGATAGAGTGTACTTATGCACGTGAATGGCTGTTAGTTTGCTGGATTGCTCACTTGAATCTTGATCGGTTAGAGCGATTGTAGTCAGGCAGAGAGTCAGTGACTAGTACTACGTGGACATAACTTCTTGAGAGCAGTTAGAAAGTGGGCGCTGCTGCTGCTGCTGTTGCTGTACTGTCGTGACTTACAATTGTCGACGCTACCTTGCCAGAATCAACTCTCTTAATAATCATTATTTATTTATGTTGTTTGGAATGTAACTGACACAAAGTAAGGACGACCACGTACTTTTTACCTTTCTGATTCCTCGACATTTTATTCTCAAAGATTTCCTTTTACATCACCAGTTCTACACTCACATTGAACACTAATTTCCTTATTATTATTAATTGTAAGAGAAATAAATACTAGAACAGTAGGAATTACAGACATTCTTCAAATACCTACACAGTCTAGATTTCTTAAACTAATGCTGATATAATTTTTATCTGTTACTCTTGGCTAAATTTGCACATTCTCTCTCGCCCTTTCCGCAATCTCACTGAAACTACTTTCTCAACATCATTTTATTCTCACCGATTCATATTTGTTTTTCCGTAATCTGAAAATTATGCGGTTAATGCTAATACATGCAACGATATCATATATCTCATTTTATGTTTACTTGATTAGGTGTTGAAATTCGATACTAATGTGTTAATTCCTGGCTGCAGTTCGCTAGTTATGACATTAACTCAAGGTTTTATTTATACATTTTACAATAATATTTAATTCTCTCGTCAATAAGAACAGATGGTTGAAAACAAAAAAGATTATTCATAAATTGTCATCATGTAATTTTTTCTTTGTTTTGATTCCTCGCTCAATTTTGAACTATTAACTTTGTTGAATATTTTTGTAAGAGAAATAATGTACAATTTATCATTGTTGTGAATGAGGGTTTGATTGACAACTGGCTATATTAGTATGAATTATGTTTTGTCAGTTTTGTTCTGCATTCCCACGGTTACGGTTCGATGTTACTCGGTGAGGAAGGTGTATTACTGTGTACTAAATATGTATGTACCTACAACATACTCTCTGGGTGTAGGTACTGCTGCATGTACCCGTTGCCGTCGTCATCTTTCGTTCGACGGTGCGCACCAGCGAACGACGAGCGAGGCCGATTGCGCCACTTATCGGGGATATGGATTACACAACGCCGCAAGAGTATGCCACTCTCGGAGAGTTGAGAAATTCGCATACCTGATACACTGTACACTTGCTTTTTTAAAGCCAACCTTGCGCGTACAGTGTGCGCATGCGCGCGCTCCTTTACATACATACACACAGCCATAAACATTCTCCTATTGTCATATTACAAAAGTTAGTACATTTCTTACGTAAACACACGTGTATCCGAGTTGTTGTTGTATTATTTGTTCTCCAAGTTGCTTCTCACTAAAATGTCGAGATGTGTGACAGCTACGAGCACAAATTAGTTACTCATTTGGCTGCAGTTTGCTTGTTTCATGGCGCGGTATAAATAACTACATCAATGACAAGAGCTTTAAGAACACATTAGCACTATGTTTGTCAACAAATACAATGATCTATTACACGACATGTAATACATTTTTATACAATAATTCATTTAAAAAATCTCTTTAATAAATTATATCATACAATAGGACCGTAATGAGTATATTTTAAAATCGTAATTTTTTTTTAGTAACATAATTTTATCTAATGTACTATGTCGCCTGGGCACATTCTATTAAATATTATCAACAAAATTCATATTTGATACATATAATATCACAATTGAAAGTTTGATTTTAGCTTTCAAACACGTATTAAGTATAAATTCTTTCGAGTACCGACAACTAGAACAAATATTCGCAATGTAACTAATAAATATTCGTTACATGTACTTCTTTTGGCGACCGCCATTGCGAAAAATTGTGTCATTGTATATGATCGTAGGTTCATATTTCTTTGTGTACGTGGGCTATATGTATATTCAATTTGTAACTGTCCTGATTACATAGTAAAATAATATTGTATTTCTCTTGATACTTCCGGCTATAATTATTCTATGATTTCACTGTAATATTGAAATAACCTGTCTAGACTTGCACTAGCAATACCTTATAGTTTCTACTAGTTGTTTTGCACATTTCTTGCCAATGTGCGCTTCGATAGCGAAAAACAGGTGATTCTACTTGTAATATTACACTGTCGACATTTATTACTACGTTTTTTTCCGTGTATTTAATTAATTAGAATTGATATGATAATATATGTAATTAGACATAATGAATGACGTTTCATTTATGTCTGATTATTGATTAAACATTTTTGTTTTTTATTTTTATACGCATGCTCTACATGCCTGTGTGTACATGCATACCAACACTGCAGCAATAATAACATCTATTTCAAAATACAGTAGACGCTCGATACTGTGAACATCGGGTAACAGAAATTCCGTATAACGTGAACAATCATTTTCATAACATTGACGGCCGTATAACGTGAACAAACCGATATTCGATGACGTGAACAATCATTTTCATTACATTGACGTCCGTATAACGTGAACAAACTGATACTCGATAACGTGAACACGTAAGAAGAAAGTGAGTTGATTGTAACTACATTCAATCAGTAAATGAACTGAGAAAACAAGCTGTTCATAATAAACAGGTATTTCTATGCGTAACATATTACTTGCACAATAGGATCATATTGTTTTACATCAAATTAGCCTCTCGTTAACATGAACAAACCGTTAGGGTGAACACTTTCTGTTTTATTTGGTTCATGGTATCGCGCATCTACTGTAATTTCAATTGCAATGATGATGCTATCTGTGATTTTAATTCTATAATAAAAATATTACAATTATTTGCCAGAAATTTATACATTATGAAATAATACATATATTTTAAAACGACAAAAAGGAGCATATAATTGATGAGGAGGACAAACTCTTCAATATGAGGACAGTCCTCAAAAGACGACGTTTAATCACCTTCATTATATATTGAAAAATCAACGAATTAATTTAATCAACATATATTTGTACTTTGGTATTTACGTAAGTTAAAAAATGTATCTGCTGATAAAAATAACATTTTTATATGTTGTATCGTATAAAATTTATTTCATTCTCCTTGTAAAGCCAATGTTTTTAAAATCAACATACTTGAATTCTAATATATGTTGTCTAGACATAAATGAAACAATACACATGCATCCTTGGTTATAAATAAAAATATCTTATTTATTTACCGTACTAGTATTATATTGTTTATTTCAAGTACTGAATTACAAAAATTCAACATCTTGTAGTTCGTAGCACGTGTATAGTTTATTTTTAATCCTGATATTTAATGAATTTATAAACATATAATTAATTAACATGCAAAGATCTTAATCTACTAATGCCAGTTAAGTGGACACCGTCTTAAGAGATAAATATTGTAATTGATAGTTTCGTGTTGAATCTAAATTGATATGAGAGCGATTCCTTTACATTCAAATTTGCATCTGATGTATTTTTAAGTGGTAGTTTCCTTATTTAGTATTTGTAATCATAGTAATTTACTTATTATTTCACGTGTTACATCCGATACTTTATAGAATGAAGGAAGCAAAGACGTATATCAAAAGTTATTTATATACTACTGTAGTTTAAATAGTAAAATAATTTTATTTAAATATATTATATGTATTGCTGTAATGCATCTTGTTGAATAATGAGTTATTATTTAAGTGAAGAGCCGGTGTTGCAATTGGCTTATATATGATGAATTCGTGTTTCGATCCCAGTTACTTTGTAAAATTTTTACCTTTTCTGTGGATAATTTCCGTGAGTAAAGGTAACTTTCACTTTGAAATATCGTATTGTATATCCATCAGTAACATGTATGTACCTATAGGTATACTGTGTTATGGTATAGGGTCTAAAAACACACAGAAAATATTTGTTCTAATTTACTTTTACATTATAAATAACATAATCAGTAAGCAGATACTTTGAACCACGATTATGAACCCACACAGATGGATTATTTCACAGATTTGCATAACTGACGAGAACGATAAGCGAATACAGCCGATCTTGTAGACGATAGTTATCAGGCCGTTCAGATCATCATGCTATTGTTGACAAATGAGCGATACGTCGTGAATAAATCCAGTGAAAGTAAAACCGAACCTATTAGAAATCAATTCCTGGATGAATTCGTTTTGCTTGAAGCGTCGTCGTACTGTCGTAACATTGCATCACATACAACTCTCGCGTTAAAAATTACTCGCTAGCTCCGTGCATCATACTATCAATTGTACAGGCGAAATCAGGACTGAATTCCTTTGTTATTATCCTAAGATCAGTGCTTCTCAACCATGTATACTATATATAAAACTAATACTACGTAGTTGTAATGTATAACATTCTGAATACTGGGAGTTTAAAAGAACAATATTAATAGATCAGTGTTAAGTTTTACAAGTTATGGAAGAAAGAATGCGAGAACTTTGCTAGTGTTGAATACATTTAGTCAAATATTCAGTTTGATGTGATGTTCGCTCATCAGTAAATAGCCGGTGAGTCTGTCAAACGTCAATCACAACATAGTCTAGAGGCGAAACCGCACCTACAACGTACATACGTGTATGTGCCCGTGTATATCGTATATATATATACACAGCAATGTATATGTGTACGGTAGCCACAGTTGCTATTTTTGTCTGTCCGTGGATAACCGTCCGTTGCTAGAAATAAAACGTCCGGGTGGTGAGATGAGGCGGTTTGTTGCCACTTAGCTGCCAATCAACGCTCATGTTGTGTACATACACATACATACATACGTGCATACGTTGCGTAACACGAAGCGGCAGCCATCCATCCGACATTCGAACTAAATATAAACTCACATCTTGCATCGACATCGGTACCACACATCACTGTATGTTGCTCTAACTATCAGACATTCAAATACTAATAACAACTCCTACAGTCAGATTACCATTAATTCATCTATACTCTCTCAATGAACTGCATTCACAAAATGAGAAAATATAATTCTTGTTCCAAGCTAATTGAACAAGTCTTCTTGTCGATACACGTACTGCATGTCACTGAATTTTGACTAAATTTGAACGTAGTTACAAATATTTTAGTAAGAAAATCACGTTTACTCTATCAGTGTGTTCAAACATACACCAGAGATCTGGATCTAGATTTGTAGAACGAAATTTATTAAGTAACACTGAAATAATATGAATCGTTTGTGCCACCACATATAAAAGAGATAAAAGTGAATAAATATCAGATGTTATAGTTCGTAACTGGACGTGATGGGACAAGTCCGTTACTTTTATGTGACTGCCTGCGGACTCGAATAATTATATCACGTCTAGCGGGCGAGGAAAGTATGTTTGAAAGTCGGTGTTGTTTCGAAAGTAAGCATCATTGTAGCCTTCTAATTCTTGTAAGGGTCTAATACTGGTCGTATCTCCTGAGTACAACTGTCACTGAGCATATACATATATGTTAATATTGAGAGGTATATTTCAACCGGCCACTACTACAAATATCCGAACAACATCTGATTTACAACGGTCAGTTCTGTGGAGGGTCTTTGATAAATCAGTGCCGTATAATCACTATTTAACTTGGGATTGTAACCTTCCACCGAACCACTGTGATCTATGGATGTTTGTGTGTAGATGAAACACTTGAATCAGTCGTTTATTATCCGCGAGATTTGGTCGAGATTCCCGACTCAAATTTGTCGAATAACTTATAGCGATACTCTCTGTCTCTCTCTTTCTTTCTCATCATATCTTCCATCTCTCATTCGCTCGCTTCGTTAGCGTTCTCTCTTTCTATTTTATACTGTGTGCCACGGTCGTACTTTCTGTCGAGAACGTACGTGTTTAAGGAGCTATTTTCTAAATTCGTTAAGTAAAATCTTTTTGTTTATTATCTCTGAAATCTAATTCGGAAATTCTTATTGAAAATAGACCATGTCAAAGCAATTTTGTCACGGTATGAAGCTTGTTTATACGATGGTGTACTGTACGCTAATTATAATGTTAAATCCATTGTTAATTCGGTAGATCTTGTCATGTGTAAGCATACGCTTTCACATAATTTAGGTTCATATTAAAACTGATCTTTATATTGTATGGTTTCATGTTGTTTATTTACATTTCTTGCATTATTTTTCTACTAATGGAATATGTGTTACTATATTGTGCCAACAGGAAACTATTTTGCTTTATTTAACAGTCATGGAGATATTTACATTTGTAAACATACTAAGTATAAGTTAACCTTCTTAACATTTCATTGTAGTTGTACAAATAAAAACTGATTGTACTTGAAATGTTTGTCAAGTAAATACGTTGAATATTTCAGTATATGCAGATATTTTTAAACATATTCCAAATAAGTAGCTATAAGAATCAAAAATATTCCTTTATCTTTCCTTTAAGTAACAACACATACTTGCAATCTTCGAATGGAAAGGTTTACATATAGTTTACAAAGTAGTAATTACACATAAATACAATCACGGAACACAATGCTGTGTAATTCTAATAAATAGATCGACGTTGTTCAAGTTACTTGCTTTTTTGTGCAGTGTCAATTGGTAGTTGCATAGCATAGCCTGGTGGCTAGATCTTACATATATACGTATATACGTAGTGGAACACCTGAATGTGCATATGTGTGTATCATGTGAATGGTTCTGTGCACTCCAGCTCCAATGTCTATTATAATCTTTACGGTTGGACATCAGTCTGTGATTGTGGATCTCGGCGGCCGATCTGCACTGTGTGATAAGGCCTGAGAAGTAGTAGTAGTAGTAGTGGAACGGGCGCAAGTCCTCTCTATATATCAAGGCAATAAGCACCTTGATTTTTCAATCTGCACAATACTTGTTCCACCACAGGCGTTCTCTGGCTAAATAACGAGCCTGTCGCCGCACCACCGCCGCCACTCCACTCCAACACACCACCCAACAACACTGATCTCTGTACTGTCGCGCGCGCACTTGAACCTCTCTCTTTCTCTCTCACTGTCTCTCTGTCGTTTCTCTCTATACGCAACCGGCGAATGCGCGAGCGAATCCTCTCTCGCGCGCGCGATCCACGGAATGCGATTGCTACACAGGGCTGGACTAGTATTTAAATCACTACTGCCGCGCTCTATATGGGAAAATAACATTCCACCTTATACGGCCTCGGCTCGGAACGTTATTTAAATTGTTTTATATGAAACTAGTCTATGCAGAGTGGATAATGCTGAATGCAAACATTATAGGCATAGTGAATAACGTTCAACCATAACTAAAAGATATAGATTACACTTTGCTAAAGTGTCATCTTGAAGACTTATCTTTTATATTTATATAGTTGATTCTGGCATGCTAAGACCGGTTGTTCACGCTCGTTTCTGATTACAATTACCGGTGAATCTGTGACTTGTGCATCCCGTATCATCTAACAAAACAACGATTCGGTCTAGCTAGAGAACTGTTCGAGTTGACACCTGCCATTCGACATTATTATGTGATGACAATATTCCCCCACACTAGCTAAACAATGCGGGTGACGCGTTCTGTCATTATTCTTCTTGGTATTTAAATATATTATTCCACTTCGTCACCTTACTGTGCCGACACGTGAAACGTTAGAGGCCAAAGATTCTACAAAGAGCGGCTGGCGCACAAACCATGCAGGTGTCTCATGCCAGAGATAAAAATGTATCATCTACGTTCAATTCACCTAACAACTCTATATACGTGAAATATTTGCCTTGAGCAGCATTTTTAAATATAACTTAGTGTCGGTTTTCAAATGAAAATTATTTAAGTATTCAATAGTTTGGCATGAGATGTGTGTGTACAGGTGCAGCAAAATATAACTACGATTATATTTACATGTTCTTTTTTCGCTATGATTAAAATATAACTGAAAAAAATATATGTTGATTTAAATCGTACCACTGAAAAAAATTCGATAGGCTATTTGAAGATAATTTTATTTGCATTTGTGCATGAATTTCAATGACATATTCCAAAATAAACATCTGTATTTATTCCTTGCGAAAGTAAAATAGTTATCTTAAGCAACCAAAAGTGTCTGTTAATCATTATGTGCTGACACTTCACACTTATTAATTACATAATCTTTTTTGTTGTTGTATTAATTTGAATTGTACATGACATCTGATGTATGTATGCAAGTGCTTAGAATAAGAACAGTATGTGTACATGCACATGTATATAAATGCATATAGCTTATATGGTGTTAATTAATAACATACTAATCATGTAATGAATGATATCGTGTACTGACAGATCGATCTAATCGCATCACGTGCCCTGCATCCCAAATGACTTGCCTGCCCTGATTGGTCTGCCTGTAAATGCGCAATTGATCTGACGTATTCACCTGCGGGTGGTCTCTGCAAACGATATCACAGAGTAGGCTTGGACTCAGGGACAAACCAGTAGTAACTAAACTCCTTGTCTACATTACGTGTTCCTAACACATATGTCATTTACTATAATAATACACACACACACACACCCATACATACAGAGATATGTTTCTCTAGATGTAATCGATACAAATCATGTTCAGGCAAAGATATTGTCCAAATGTCATGGACGAAATTTGGAAGTTGTTGCTTGTGTCATATGTAACTGTTTGAGTTTGTATAACAGTGGGTTTTGTTAAACGATATTATTGTTTTGATATAATCTTGTCCACTTGTTGAATATGAAAACTGTTATGTATTATGGAGGGGAATATCTACTGATACAGCTAGATGATGTTATTGTATTCCAACTAAATTATGATTTGATTAACAACACGTGGTATGTTCTAGATTTATACAAATGCAATGTAAAGTCTGTACATGTAATATGTGGTTTATATTCGCATTAGTAGAGTTCATAGATATATCTACCTATAGATAAACTACCTGTAATGAAATTAACACTCTATTAATGGTAAGGCGATTTAGTATGAACCAATTTAATATACACCCCTTCGTATGAATGCTCTTGTTTTGAAAACCATTTCATTACAGTGAGTGGTGCGTACTGCGCATGTCTGGCCTAAATCCATTTGACACACGTGCGCAAAGCTCAACCACAGAACCCCTTGGAGAGATGTTGTATTCGTTGTGGGGAAATCATAAAGCTACACACAGACATATTTGTATATTCTGTCAAAATTTAATCTCCCCATTCAGTGAGTGAATTATAGTAATCTTTTCCACTTTAGAACCGGCTTTTCGTAACAGACAAATATTACAGACTGCATAACAAGAACAAGAATCAAAATTAATCTCAAATTAAAATCAAAACTATCAAAGTGATATATAAGAGTACTACATCACTGAGCACATGGTTCTTTTAATATTGATATCAAAATGCATAAGACTTATTTCCTGCTACACCTCTGTCTACATCAAGCTTTAGCAAAAATTGTCCAAAATTCGCAGGTTTCGTTTTAGTCGTCCGTTCGCTCACACATTACTGTTGTTGCTGTATCAAATCACGGGCATAATAAAATAGACATTATCAACGTATAAAATCAATGAATTTTATATACGTGTGTAGTCAGATTTTATGATCATTCATAAATACAATGGCCATTTAAATTATACTACTGGTTTGTTTTAATGTGACAATTTTAACGTTTTTATATATCCTATCCTGGTGTTTTATTTCTGTTTGCAAAAAAATGGTTGACAGCGAAATGTTTCCATGAAAACAGGTCTGTTTCCCTTTTAATTTCCGTCAACGTGGAACATACGAATTTTCTGATTGGAAATTTCCCGAATGAGAATGAGCGTGTGGATTTTTTTATCTTCATGTTGGAAACTATTGATGAATTTATTAGAAAAATCTCATTCAACGTAAAACATATAACGTATTATTGAATCAGATGTTATTATTACTGTAAATATGTAGACAATATAATAAATATATACAATAACATGTTTAAGGGAATTACGAGTATAAAATATATTTATGTCTCATAGTAAATGTACAGGGCAGGCTTCAGTGCCAGTTTACCTGAACTCCTATTATGATATTCGTGACTACTTACTACTTAATTGTGATGATGTGCGTTTTATTGTGTAATAAACTTTAAAATTAACACACTGAACTGTACAAACATTGTTACACTCATACGAAATACTTCATATTCGGTTACACAAAAATTCTGTTAAATATTTCATTTTTTTCCGTGTAGAGTTCGAGGTATAAATTATCGTATTTTATTTGACTGAAGCTATTTGAAAACTAAATACAATATATCTAGGAATCTTGGCAAAAATCCCTGGCAGATAACTGTCAGTTAACAAATGAGATAACGTCCCAACAAATTGTAACATGTCTTCTATATTATTCACACTCTGCATAAAGCAAATAAATTTCCTACACAAATACATATATGCGCGCGGGATGCTATACTAATAGCCCTAGTATATTTACATAATTTGTCATGTTGTGTAGAAGTTTTAGGTAATATAATTTTAAAAGAATTATATACCTGTATGCCACATATTTGTTTTGATTCGTGTCATTTCTATGAACTATTACACTTGATGAAAACATCAGTTTTTGTGTATGATTCAGTTGGAGATGATATGTCGTGGTGTAGTCACAGCTAGGGCGGTGTTGTGATTTCCTGTGAAATATTGACTCAATGTCGGCCGGACTTCGTGTGTGCTGCAATGGATTTCGTGAAAGAACCATTGTTTGTGCCAGTACACGATTTCTTTTTTGGTTGAGGTGAATATTACACACGTACAAGCAGGCAAGCAAGAGTATCGTATCGTGGTATGTATGTGTGTGTGTGTGAGAGAGAGAGACTCTATGTGACCCGGGTCCACCACGCCACTTTCTAACGTTGCTGTAACCAATGCCAGCGCTTCCGGCCGGGTCACGGCTCCTATCTGCACTCTTCGTGTATGTATATGTGTTATCCAATACATTCACGTACATGTTTTACAACCAACTAGAACAACAGAACAGTGAAAAGATGAACTGGTATTCGCGCTACGTTACGCACCAACAATAGTTCACTGCACTTGAAATCTAAATACTATTCAATTAAAGAAAAGAATCAATGACCATAGTATTTTGTAGCATAAATATACAGTTATACTAAAGATGACAGAATTATTGTGAAATTAAAATTAATCTACTTACTTCATGTGCAAGTTTAGACAAGAAGTTAACAATATTGAATGTTACATTGTATAACAAACAAGCTGTACCACAAACTTTTGCTAGAGTAATAGATACGTGGCGATATCTAGTTAATATAGTATTAGTTATCCGTGCATATTGAAAGGAACTGTTGATCAAGTGGTCCCATGTACAGATAGTTGCATTTGAAACTAACCATCGTTGCTTCCAACACTAAACTATATACTGTGCTATGATTCAGATATACGTATACGTGTAGTTTATATCTGACTCCCTCGATGTGTATGAGTGTATGTTAGTGCTTATCATACACACCGGCTCACACAAACACGTATACAACAAATAACCAGAGAGTGAGAGAGCGAGAGAGTGTTTTGAAACAGCAGTGAAACTTCCGTGTGATCGTAGCATTCGTGGGTAAGAGAGGAGAGATAGATAAAGCACACGCTGGGAGAGACGAGCACATTTGTACGCTGGGAGAGAGTTAGACAAGGATGGAGGAAAGTAAAGCGCTGAACGCCGAAGGGCCACAGCCGCCGTAGCAGATATGAGTCCTGAATATTTGATGGCGCGAGGCCGTGTAACCGAAAAGCGCGGTCTGGATGAATTTCACTCTGCTACAGGAATCTCATTCGGTGGAACACAGAACGACGACGACGATGAGGCTGACGGTGGTGGAGGTGGACTGACTCTAGTACTAGGGCACGGAGGGGCTGGTTGGGGGGGGGGCGAGGACAGTGGAAACTTCGTAGTAAAGTCCTGTGTCCTGGGCGGGTACGGCAAGGCAAGGCAAGGCAGCAGAACTAGCAATACCGGCCCAAACGTTCGGTACCTGCGTGCCTTTCTTGCCTGTCTGTGCCAGTGCTTTGCCACGTAGGGAAAGGGGTTTTGATGGAAGCGGGCACCAGACTCTCCCGACTCCTCTGTCGGGATGCCAGGGTATTGATCAAGGACAGTACCGTAACCAGAGAACACACTCAAAGGGCAAATGCAAACTAATATACCCTAACTATCTACCTTACACACTAACTTCACTACTGGCTATCTAACTGTGTGTGTGTGTCCATCTATTAATAATAATCTATTTTCATTCATGCATATGCGCCCTTCCTAACACCTCTAGTTACTTGCTGGACACTATAATTAAATATTAAGTTCATCATATATACTAAACCAACTTGATAATAAATAAGAACTTTTTAAAAATAACTTTAAATGTTTGCATGTTGCAATTGAGAATGGAATATAAAATAAATACAAGTTATAGTATAGTATATTAATAATTAAACATAGTTAAAGGAAATCGCATATTGCTATATGTCGATTGTTGGATCAAAATTCAGTTAGTTCAGTGTATTGATAATATCAGATTAATGTGATACGGTTAAAGATTAGTGTGAAGTGATGATGGTATTAGTTATTTATTACATCTCATTATAATTTCGGTTTGGCGTGGTGTTGTATGTACGTCCATTATACGCATACATCTATTTACCGCGTGTGTACATATATACAAAACATGCATACAGACACAAATACAGAGGATAGTACACTACAGTATTCACTAATCGGCAGCTCTAGGGCGCGCGCGTATCTGATTACCAGATTAGTCAGCACGAGCTTCTACATTCATTACATTTGCATATTATTCAGTCCGAAAGCTGGCGAACTGACCAACCAACCCATACACGCAGTCCGCAGCCCAGCATGGACCAAACCCAAACGTGATTGATATTGTACATCGCGCGCTCTGCAGTCTTGCCTCGGCTCACTCCGGTAATCTCCGGCAGTGGCCCGAAGGCGAAGGGCCGAGCCGGACGATGGCCGGTCCTGCAGGGCAGAGGGCAGCACGGGATCAATGACTGGGCGCCACTAGCAAGCCATGAATGCGCAAGCGCACAAACACACAGAGCTTTCAGCATGCGAACCGCGTGTAATAAACCAAGTAACCATTCCGGGCCGCCCGGACTCTCTCTCCCTCTCGCAACGGAGTCTAGAGAAGGAGAGAGAGGATCACTACTGCGACGCAATGAGAGAGTGGATGCTCGCGCGCTAGCTCTTACATTTACTGTCTCTCCTCTCTCGCAACATACAACTTCTCTAGATTAAGAACAGTGTTGGGAACTCGCGCGCGCGGTAAAGTATTGCCAACAATTTGATTATCAACGAACCACCGCGCCCCCCGCGCGCTCATCCCTTTCTCTCGTACTTTCCTGCACTGCGGACTACTATACTATAAAGTGGTACAGTGAAATACTGTCCGTTACAACTGGTACACAAATGGATTAACAATTAAACGTATCCAAATATTAATTTCTAAACGTTGTGTTTGTATTGATGAAAAAATAAGATATTTTATCTAAAATAGTCCTTTTTAACTAAATTATTATACAAATAAAACAGTAATTTATTGTTAAAAATGTAGAATAGAATGAAATTGTATTACTGCGATTTAGAAAAAGTCAGTTTAAAATATTTTATAGTCAAGCTTAGTTATTGAAAGAAAAAACATGTTATACTCATTTTTAAAATGTATTGCTACTGTTTGAATATAAAAGTAAAATATAACTAAAACTAAGGTCGACATGAATTGAAATGTTTATGCTTGCTACTACCTGAGTTTAACATGTCAAAATCCGTTTGTATGTAATGACGTACCTAGAATAAAAATACTTAATAGCTATTATTCCACATGGATGCAGAATAACAACGAGCCAATTTTGCCAATAACATAGCTGTGGTCCTCTAATGTGTTTGTTGTAAATATTCCCACAGATCGATTATAAATGAGTGTACACACACTATCATCATACACACTTTGTTCAATGACTTTATTTATTTTACGCTACACCCACGCGCGATCAATGGCTGTTCCTGTGTTTTATATAGTATGAAAGGTTAATTTCAATTACTTGTGCAAATGTTGGTACGCATTGTATTATTTATCAGTTCAAGGTGTGTAGGAGGAATTTCACAGCTTTCATATTTAGCAATATGTTGAAATCATATTTCAACTCGTTGAATTTAAAACAAAGCATTGCACAAGTCAGTTTTAATTTTGATAATATACACAAACAATTGCATTAAATCATAGTTGCTTAGTAGCGTATATATATTTTGCAATCGTATCTAGAACTCTTTACAATGCATTACATGATCATATTTTTAAAATATCTCAAGTATATTATTATATATTTTTTTCATCTTAAATGTACTTAGAATAATTCTCCTAAAAATTAAAGCTGAAAAAATTCAAGTTATTCGGTAGATGCTACTTAATATTTTGTCTTACAAATATGGTACGATATCTAGATGTAGATATACATTCAGGAAACAATCATGAGAACGTGATATCGATATGAAACTTGTTTTTCTGAAACTTTGTATCACAGTTACGTTATCATCTGTTCTCTGTGTATATAACTCATCCACAGTTCTTCTTCAACAAGTAGAAGTAGATATATACTGGGAACAATCTCCGAAAGCATAGGCACACAAACAGACACACACACACAACCATACATAGAGATAGGAAGATAAAGATGAGGTCAGTATACTAAGGAAGGAGAGGCATAGTGCCCATTTAGACAACCCATAAAGCAAAAGCAACAAGCTCGTTTCTCTGTTTATGAAAAATAACGCTTCCTATAACAGAGATGGAAGATAGATGGGTTATCTGTGTTTCCTCTTTGTTTGTTTGTATATAGATGTGTGTATGGGCGGGTAAGGGACGCGCACGCGCATTTGCGTGGGCGACAATGATGGTGAGGCAATGTATGTATGTACATAATTTGAAAGTCTCTCGGATTGAAGACAAATATGGAGTGTGCTGGAGCGACAGCCAGACGACTGCTTACGTTCTGCTTTAGTCTGTTACAGCAGGTCCGTACCCGTTATTTTAACATTTATTATTACATCGGTATATATTTTAATATAGTTCTCATTCACTATATAATATGTTATATACCAAAACAGCATTACGCTATATTCTAGATATTCGGAGTAGCACGATTAAGCATTTTTAGAGGACACCAGAACGTCACCTACAGTTAGTTATGAATTATTTTCTGCTTGACATTTCTATTCTATTCTTCTTTACTACTAACTTCAAATTACACATTAATAGTAGCTAGCAAATCATTATAAACTCACAATAAAAGTTAATATTGAAATACATACATACATTCATAACGTTACGGCTTTCCCATTACTAAAATAGCTGACCCAATAATATTGAAATAAATAATGTATTTAGCGATACCTGTATTTCAATATTAACAAATTATATGCATCAATTTATTGTAGATCTTTTAAACAAGCATTTGGAAAAATATACAAATAATTCGACTTGTAATTATGATCTTCAAACTTGACAACTTAAATACTACACAATTTGTCATTTACAATTTAAATAACTGTGTAATTAATTAAGTAATTCTGTGTGAAATGAGTCGATATACTGAAGACGTCTCTGTTGATAAAGTATCGGTTACCATGGACACCACGCAACATGCGATGGCGGCCTTGACTCGATATAGTCCAGTATAGTTAGTTGCTTGAATATATATATGTGTACGTGTGTATCTGTGTATGTGTATGTGAGTGTATGTATGTATTAGTGTGATGGAAGACAGGCGCGCGCCAGCTCTTTGGTGCGATAGGCCCTTGTTAGACGTTTCGAATTACCGTATCGTTGGATAATTATTTACGCGGGCCCACCACGCCAACCTGACCCGAGCCGACAAGACTAGACTAGCTCGTACTGGTGTGGACTCATCTATAACTTCAGTTGTAAAAAATACACAGACGTCAGACAGGTTCTTTTTGATGTTTGCCTGCACACATACACAGTTACACAGTCACAATGTAAGTTGCACATCTTTGGAATATAATTGTGAAACAACACGATGCACCGGTTAATTTTAACTTGAAACAAAATTGTTCTTGCCCTGCAAAGATATTAACAGCTAATATTGGAATTATTATTACTATAAGATTCTTCTATGAATTATTACTGACGAAATGCTAAAACTATTCTCATATATGTTACTAAACGCATATTTTTCCTACGTACATTGATTGATGATAATACACCAGTTTCTGTTTTTACACATTTGATTGCACTGCCGTTGGAAAATGTGCATATTGTCACGTTTATGCATTTTACAGTTTTGCGATTCGTAGAATTATGCGATATTGGTAACTGAAGTTAATAATACGGAAATAATAATAAATGTGACATATATCTAAATAATAATCATCATGATTATTTCATTTATGAAATATATTTTAATGCCTGTAGCTGTCTTCTTGTCAGACTTTCTGTCTCTACACGGTACATCTTCAATCCTGATATATTTTAATTATGTCTGTATAAATATATTGTTGACATTTAAACATGTAATATAACAACTGTGACCGACATATTAAGATTTCATAAATAGTAGTGATTATGTATATATAAATATTTTTCCACTGTACTTTTATATATTTTTATACATAGTACGTACGTACGTACCTGATAGAATATTCATTTCTAAATGGTTTGTTACCTGGCTATTTAGTCCTATAATGTTAGTTGTCATTCGTGTTTTTAAACAATCGTTTTGCCTGCACCTATCGCTCGGAGCGTCATATCAGTCAAGTAATGCAATACGAGCTGAACGAGGACAAACTGCGATGACATAACAGCGACACGTTTCCATGCTCGCACAAGGTGATCGCAAACCGCAACTCGACACTAACAAAACACACACACACATCATACACACAGACACACGTGATAACTTCTTAATTAGTAATAATTATTATGACACCTGTCAATATTAATTGCAATGACGAATAGTCTTCGCGTGGCAAAGATAAATGTCCTGATGAATAACTTCATCAAATATGGTAAATGTGTGTGTATGTTTCTGTGCATGTAACTAATATGTATATCAATGCAGAGAAATTTCATAGATAATTCCTTGTTGATCGAGAAGGTGTATGCGTGTAACTGTTTATGTAGGCTGTGTGTGTATTGAGAATTATTGTGCTTGTGACAGATATCTCAAGCTGGCTTGTTCCATGGACCTAGCGGAAATTATACGGAAACTAATGCTGCTGAGAATTTCAATTACAAGATGTACTGTTTGTCACAATCGTGAACAGGTGTCTCGTATGAATGTATTCACTGTTGTTAATAGCAATTGAACCTGCTGTCGAATTCAATGACCGATCATAATAGATTGTACCATGGATTACGTCATCGCTATCTTGTTCTTGTCTATATGTCTGTATGTGTGTGTGTGTGAATACAGGATACCTTTACTCCTGTGCCTGTGTAGAATGTATATGCATATACAACGTATATACACCTGTAAATATAACTGTGTGACTATTTGTGCGTGGCTGCTTGCTTGCTTGCGACTTGCTTACGTTCCGTTGTTATTTGTGACGTGGTTCGTGTACCCACGTTTTAATCAGAGGTAACGAACGATGCCGAGGTTCAACGCTTTCCAATCTCGATCATTAGCCTCCTGTGATCGTGCCGTACAGTGTTTGCCATCACAAGTGACGCCGCCGATATAGAATTTATATATCCGACTATCTGAGTGACACGCACCGGAGACCAGCTAATTGTCGTTACGTTACCTACAAACCTTATGCGGAATTGAAATGAATCCACCTTATAAAATAAAAATGTACACAGATCGTTTATTATAACCAATTTCATAAAACCATCAACTTGTATATTATATGAAAATTCTGTGAAATAACGGTAAAAGAAATATCTTACAGAAAAATCGTATATAATTAAAATTTTCATAGACACGATCGAAAATCAAAAATTCTTCGCATGATAAGATTTTAATCCGATAAACACACTATTCAGCCTAAAATAATCAACATTAGTATCCCAAATTTTTGGTTAATAGAATTATAATTTAGATTTTTATCAAATAATTTTCAAAGACCGTTATTAATAGAGGTACCTAAATATTTATTGATAATAACGGAATATTGTA
>JAGJTL010000111.1:2459842-2500911 GCA_022063505.1 Calosoma granatense | reverse complement strand
GAATGCTAAACAAATATTTTTATATATGTAAGAGTTTTAATAATATATATAAATAAAATGATTTTTTTCTTTGGACTTATGTAATAAAAATAAATTATAGTTTATGGCATATAATGTTATTTGAACATTTTAATTATATCAGTGGTAGTTTCACAATATACTCGAAGGAAGTATTATAATGAATGTAGCCACAAATGATTTAAATTTAAAATCAAAACCATAACCTTAAATAGAACTAAAAGAAATTAAATTCAATGATTGTCGTCAAAGATATTGTAAATTTATATTCAATTAGTGGAATTGGATATAGCTTTTACATTTGTATGTATTTTGGAAATGAAACCAGTACCAATTACGTCAATCAGATGATGCTAAAGTCTAAATAAACACACACACGTATAGAGAAATTATGTTACATGCTGCATTTGTAGGTAATGCATATGTATATAAATAACCTAGAAATTAATTAATTAATTATAGAATTGAAAGTAGTTTATGTTTAATTATACATATTTGGCTACTTTGCAAGTAAATGAGATGAGATGTCTGATTATATTTTAGAGTTTTTAATGTATTTACATGGATTTTATGTAAAAATTTGCAGTTTCAAAATAAGAAAGAAACGTATGATATAGCAGTAAACCTGATACATATCACACATTCAATTTCTAGTATGAAAGTTTGTTATATATTAACCTTGTCTCACCTTGTCTCAAAATACACGTAAATACACGCATATTTAAAACAGAAAAAGAACAATACTATACAATAATACTGTAAAACCAGTGATAATAACTGTTCATTTCACACGAGGACATGAGTAGTTGTTTTACTTGTAATAGGGACGTGTATATACATGTTCTAATGTACATTGCATTACGTATATTATGCACTAATTTGTGTGACTAGGTTACCAGTGTAGTTAAACCAATTGTCGGCAATAATCTGCGTCCTTCGCTTTAAATTTATTATTCCTCACATCCACTTGTCCACACCGCGCACATACATGAATCGTTAAAACTCTATGTATGTATGTGTACGCTTTAAAATCATCGTAAATTCACCATACCGAACCTCGACATACTCTATAACAGTACACACACAGGCCGAGGGCAACATTGCGCATGTGCGCACATTGACACTTTTAACATTGCGCCTCTCGTATCTCTCTCTCTCTCTCTCTCGGTACTTTTTATTATTTCACAGATAAACATGCTTTTAACATTAATATGTGACTTTCAAGAACACAATTTATACTTCTGACTACTTTCATTTAAAACCTGAACACTCTGTCATCATCATACTAAAACGCATCTAAAGATTCATTTCAAACGTAAATAAATCAGTTGTTTCTTTTTTGTAAAATGACCTACGGTATTTATAAAACATACCTCGTTATATATGACAAGTAGTACTAGGCTTGCTAAATAATCACAGACAACTTGTGAATCCCTATTATCGCTATCAAGGATTTGTTGTTTACATTCTTGATTGTTATATTGGCGAACACGCGAGATTAATAATGTACGTAAATTAACCAACTTTATCATTGTTAACTTCATGGACATTCTTAATGTTTCTTTTTTTTGTACGTTTCCAGTTTATCAAGAGTAATTATTATATACTGTATCATCATTTACTCTGACCATTCAAACAGTTATATATATATATATATGATTGTTTACATACATGCAAGAAATGTTCAACCATTGATAGACAGTTATACTTATGTATGAATGTATAAAACATACCTACTAGCCGATGTAAGTTCATAGAGTTCAAACAGAGTTGAACAAGAAAACAAAAAGTTATTCGATTAAAAAAAGAACATTTGGTGTTGGACAAGTGTAGTAGTATACGAGAACAGTATTTTTAATGGTTGAACAGAGTTCGATATCACTTCTACACGCATTCCTGAGCGTGTTTTCATAAGCATTCATATCTGTCCAAGTGTAGTTTCTTTTCAGAGTTATGCCGTGTATTTGACTGGGCGGTATGGTATGTCTGCCACATGATTTCTGTTTTACACAACACAACTACTTACAAGCTAGACTTGGAACTAGTGTCGTTCTCAACTAAACAAATAGTTTGTTGTTCTGACTACGCTGGTACTAATACTATCATGTACAAATCAACAAAAACAACATTACACTATCAACATACTAAATTCTTGTTTAATTTCCCAAAGGTATTAACAGTGTAGACAGCAAATATATTAATATTCAATGTTTGTTATATAAAAGTGTATCATTCAATGAGTAAAAGATATTATTCTTTTAAAGAACATTTACAGAATTTCAATGTTAATAGACGCACAAATCATAGAACAAATTCCAATGACGAATGACCTTCTATATAGTCATGAATTCTGTGACTGCTTTCTAAGCGTCACAATGCCCATCAACCAATACATTTACTCGCTCACACACGCACACATACGACATGACTTCTTGTGTTTCGTTACTACTAGGACTTTGTTCACTACACACTGTTTAGATAAAACGTGATTTTCAAATTATATTTTCACCTGTATGTACGTAACTGTGTGTTCTTACATTTTGAAGGCTAGTTTTGTATAATTACGTTAATCTGATCAATACTAGTAGAATATTCTAGAAGTTTCGCTATAATCTGTACCAGTGTATGTGAGTTTTGGGACGCAACAGTGCGTTCCGATGCGCATGTCTGTATTTTTTCGCTATGGAAGCTTTCTCTGCCGTTCTCAAACAATGTGCTTTATATTCAAATGTAGATATTTTGTTAATAATACTCTGTCTATATTAACACTTATCATGCTCACATTTTTCTAGTTAATAAGTCAATGTTTAAACCAGTTGTACAATGGTTAATAATTAAATACGTTTATTGTAAATATTTGATTAAGTTTTTATATTCGCATAGGTACACGTACATGCATGTGTATGTTCATGTATGAACATATTATTTTCGTTAATTATTGTTGTATTCCATGGTGCGAGTTTTCTGATCACGGTCACCCGGAACGCGGGGGACCTTGATTATTATGGTACTCTCGCCCTTATTGTCTGTAGACTTAAGTGCGTCACGACCGGTTTGTTTTGCCGTTTCCATCACACGTATGAAATAAATTATTCAACGTACCGTTTGTACGCCATATGCGAACGTGGCAATACCTGTTAAGGTAAACCATCACTCCGTACTTAACATAATAATCATAATTGATTCCTTTATTATCCTTTAACTTGTCCACACACACATACACATATAGGTATGTACGTACGTACTTGTGCTATATACATATTTTTAAAATGGTGAATATTTTCAAGGCAATTGATGGTACACCTTGCCCAGGTTGTTAATAATCACCAGAACAAAAAAAACTGTACATATACTTGGTACAATGAGTATTTTAAATGACAAAACAAAATGTTATCATTAACGTTTTCTTTTTTACACGTAGAAAACCTTGTAATTTTCAAGAATACCGATATTTTTAAAATAAACTACAAATGTTAGTACGAGTGTTTTATGTGTTTATTAAGTTAAGCAATGTACTAATGATGAATTTAGATCGAATCTGGTCTAAATTATGGATTCATTAGTACACTGACGAAAACGTAATATCACTTATTAGTGAATGTCAAAGTAATTTAGCTTCTGATTGGACTTTTTTCCAGAATAGTCTTGAATTTTAACAAGACTTTATGTATCTTCAAAATCATAATTATCAGTAATTTAATCAAGGTAAGAAAAAACATTTAACGTTTATTCGGAGAAAAATGTTGTTTCTACATGTAAAGATTATAAAATACTTATGTTGTTTTATTAAATTATGCCAATAGCATGATGTCAAACAAAACATATGCCGCTCAGAGCCAGACGTTTGCCAAGGATTAACTTAATCCCATTCCAAAGACAATGTGGTGAATCTAGATCGATCCACATCGATGTACGTAAACATGTACACCCATACGCGTGTATATGCGTGATGAATCCGGCTACACATCCCCGCCGCACGGGGGACGCGTGAGATTTAGGAGAAATCACGGAGGCTTTAGTAGAATTTCACGCTTTCATTCCATTGTTTTCTTATCGATATTTAGTTGACTTTGTATCGCTTTCTTTTCAACAGCAACTACTGTTGTCTTGTGTTGTAAGGGTCTATCATAAAAAATTGAACCATTATACGGTACAAGTTTTGGAAGTTATTGGTATATTATATCTGTTGTTGACATATATCTTCCAGATAACTTGTAAGAAATAGTTAGTGTTTACGAAATGTTGCCGCTTTAATAATTATTATAAATGTTAATTTGAATAATTTGAACTAAATATAAATATATGGATTACATGAACTATTGCAGTTTCTACTGAAATAAACACGGATACGAATTAATTACGCTAGAAAGGCTGGCAGACTTTAATACCAGAGCCCTAGTTACACCATTAAAAAGAAAGTCATAGAAAATATCAAATAATCGGAAGCAGTGAATAATGATATGTATGAATATATTTCTCTTCACTAATACATTGTGTCACTTTCTTCGGCTTCCTACTCAACTACAAAATATAACATGCCAGATATATGTATGTATGTATAGAATAATTATACTTCATTATCATCTCTTAAACAATAACATCTTAGCAAAGCACTTAGTAACCACAGATAACATCACTGACTGCAGTTAAATAATCAATATTATATTAAATATTAATGTGCTGTGAAACAGGTGGATATCGTATGTGTTGCTTTGTAATTTGAATTTGAAATGTGACAATTGTAATATTATCAAATGTGCACAGCAATTCGCACCTATGTATATATGTATGTTACGTTCCATTTGACAAAACAAAGAGTGTCGTAGTCGAGCTCGTACACACACACACATGTACACCGATGCACTAGGCAAGCGTACTTGGATTACAACCACAATAACCTGCTGGTAATGAATGGACCGCACTGTTCTATATATGTATATGCGCGTACAGCAACCCGGTATCTGCTTAGCTGCAGCAGTAACCGTCACCTCCAATGCATGCAGTTATTAACAATATAAAACAGGAAGTTGGCAAAGTGTGTGCCATAAGCTATATCAGTCTGTACATATATGTATACTATATCATCTACAATACAATCAACATTGTCTACATGTATATATATGTGTGTGTATGTATGATCTTATATACATATAAGAGTATATTAATGTGGGTGTTGGTATTTATACAAGTATACATATATGTATATGCATATGTGTGTTCTTGTGTATTGTATTTACTGGAGCACATAGTTCAAAGTTCCTGTTATTCGTTATATCAAGTGTTCATATGTTCAGCTGTGTCGTGGGTGGCGATAGTGACGTCATCGGGCACGTGTTCAATGATACGATGACACTGCACCATATGTACACCGAAAAACTTGTGTGTGTGTGTGTGTGTGTATGTGTGCCCAAGCGGAGATTATAATACGCAGAGGAGGGGGGATTAACCGAAATACGCACGTCAATAAATGTGTGTACATTACATACGATATCTACACTTGCCGTAGATAAAATACTACGAACAAAATACGCACATAGCATTTGTTATATCCATATTTATATAATAATATCGGATGTGGTATTATATTCTATGTAGTATATACCTATACAGGAATAAACATATGATTAATACTGTTATAAATATTTAATAGAATGATCTAATAATTTAACTAATGTAACATTTTGAAAATAATGTGTGAATTTAAAAAATTTATATACATTATTTACTTTTATACAATTGAATATTATTAGTGTTAGTGTTAGAACATAAATAGGTAAAAACATGAAATTCCCTAAATTATTATTGGCCACGTACTGTTCTCCGGACGTGGCTTTTGTTGTATGTTTGTGTGCGCAAGTTTCCCGTAGTGAACTACACGTCACATATGTCCTTTCCTGTTTCCCCATACACACATACGTATAAGCACTCCCCCTACAATACACAACCAGCGTCAACGCCAACGCAAAACGTCATTCGCGATATTTAGTTGCTGTACGAGGCGGGGGCGAGGGCACTTGCACACAAATGAAATGTAATCCTAACCTAACCCCCGAACACTCCATACAATTTAAATTTCCTTTCATTGATTTTAAACTGCTATGTACCCACCTCCCCTATGATTTTTATTTCATTCAACATACATACTGTGATTGTAATCAAGGATAATTGTTTACAATGAAAACATACGAATTACCAGTTATATTTGATTTTTATATTGATTCAAACAGAAACTAAAATATAATGTTAATTATTTTCTTAGTAATCTAATATCTGAAACAAGATTATTATTTAGCAGAGAATACATGAGTACAGAAATTGATAAATGTATTGCAAATATGAAATTGGTTTTCGTCCCAGTAAAAATAAAAAGGATTGTTAAATTGCGATCAAATATCTGCTATGTGACAGTGCGCAGGTGCATGTAAAATTTGACTTCGACATTTCGTTTATCAAAAAGCATTAATCATTCGGTTGACAAGTCGCTGCGCATTGTAACTAAAACTGCAATTTTATTATTGACATTTTGACTTTAAAACTGTGTGTGAAGTAACGTGTAATCTCAGTTATGATTCGTGATCATGTATGATGATAGTATGTTAGTGGAGCGGAGCTGGGTAATAAATTTGATTGAGAGAGAGAATTATTGAAGTGAATTTAGCCGAATTAAATTAGGTTAGAGTCTAACCTAACATGTTGATAAGTGACAATATCCAGTCTAATAGGGTGGCGAGTTATATGTATGACGGGGTGACTTACAGTGCACGAGTAGCAGCGCCGCAATAGGGCGAGGAGGGGGAATTGATTCTTACAGAAGGGTAGTCGAGTACAGTGGTTCACAAACTGTATTCACAAATATTATTAGAACATTGTCAACATAAACTTTACTAATATTTCTTCTATTAGAAACTATTATTTTAAAATAACACAAATATGTAAAAATGATCTTTAATAATAACAATGTCTTATCAGTTCTTTAAATTGTAAGCATCTGTAATTATATACATTTATGTCAACAGGTTCTGAAATTAATTTCATCTAAATTAATATCAGATCCTTTAATTGACACATTTAATCTATTACTAGAACGATTACCAGTCGAATAATTCAAAATCATACTTCACTGGTACTGGACACATATTATTGATTACATACGGGTACATACTCGTATACGTATGCCGGTAATATTCGCAAGTTTAATTAAAATAGAATACGTATGAATTGTTAATTTTATTTACCATTTCAATGATACCTAGAAATACTATACATGTATACAAATAAATTATAGTAAAATGCAAGTTTTCATATGGGTTGGTAAAAGTTTGCACAGCGCTGTGCCGCGTGTATGACTGTGGATATTATATAGAAGTGGGGTGGGGCGGGGTGTGCAGTGGTGTAGTATGAGTTTTACCCTACCCTATCGCCCCGTACTTCATCATCTGTTCGTCTCCGACGTAGTCAGTCGGGCCAGCTGTCCGACGACGCCGACGCCGATACCGTCACACGGTGACGCATCGCGGCGCGGTACTCAACCTCGCCCGATCTGTTCGCTTTGTTTGATGGCAACAAAGGGGCACTGATCTCCCTTGCTTGCTACTGCTGCTGCTGCTGTCTGTCTATACGCCGCTCGTTCACTTCGAAAAGCAGGAAACCATTTCAATTACCATATCAATATGTATTTATGTGGAAGTATAGCGAACGACGCGCGAACGCCGCCGAACGGCGACGACAAACTCGGGGGATTAGTCCTTTGCCATTCGTTTACAGTAAGGATACCAAGTCATTGTGTCTTACAGGACCGGATTATAACATTTTCTCAAATCACAATCACACCATCTCCTGCTTAGATATTCTTAAAATGCACCTAATTTCATTAAACGTTAATACATTTACAAAAATTATACAATTATTATGCTTAATTTAAAACAAATTCTATTTGCGTACTTGTATTTCATAATCTTTAGCAAAATATTTGTGAATTCTAATGACTACATTCATAATTATAACAAGTTTAAATCAAACTAAAATTCTGACGAATTTTTACAGTCTTTGTATTATGTTCTATAAATATTACTATACAATTTAGAATTTTATATAAGAAACAATTCGATATATGTTATTTGAAGCAAACGTTGAACATTAGTTTTAGATTTTATTATGTACGCATAGAGGTTTAGAAGCCGGCTCTGTCTATGTTCGACAATCTACGGCAATTTGAACGTTTGCGGACGAGATTTTCTGGAATTATTATCCACTGCCTGACAAAATGACAACTGTCACGATCATTGTTTGTTTTGTTGTTAGTAGTCGCAGCTTTTTCACTTTGTCTGCTCTGCTTGATCTCTGTTGAATCAAATGCAAGATTTATAACTTATCTCTCTTCATTGCAGATTAAACTGTATTTAGTTCATCAAGTTCGTATTAGTAATGCAACTTTTAACAGTATTCAATTCTGAATGAATTTGTAGTTAATTAGTGTAACGAACTTACTTTCCATGTATTTCTGCTATAAACAATTCTGTGTTTTGACCAGTACAGTTTGATATATTGATTGTTTGATTTAAATCTTATAAAAGTATTTATCATTCAATTGAACTTGAAAATCTATATTGGTTATAACAATACGTAAAGATATGAACAGTTGAAAATATAATTAAATAATACTTATGCACTAAATTAAATAAATATTTATGTAGGGTATGAAAATATGGTAATAATTATATTATGTTTCTTTTCGTCTTTCGTTCAACAGCAGTTAACGTTAAATTAATATGTTAATCAACAAATACTATTTACGAATGACATCACACTAAATTATGTGCCAACATAAAAACTGGGTCAACAAATAATTGCTAAGTGAAATACACCGACTAGGGAACATAATATATACCTGTTGTGTTTGTATTATTTTTGCTGCATCGCAAATATTTTATTATACAAGTGTGTCTAATAATATACGTCAATAAACATTAACACTTCCTTGATGTGATTTACAACATCTCCTCTTTGTCATCTGGCTGCATAATTATGCATTACTTGGCATGTACATAGGCTACATGTATATGTACAACACATACATACTTGCGTTCTGTATACGTTAGACTTGCAAGAACCTGCACGTCTTCATAAAGATAATAATAAATGTACAATCATACATTACTAGTATTTATACGTATATTATTTACAATGCGTAGATACGATCAAATATGTTGTCTTCAATTTTTAAATAGAACTACTATAACTTAGATCGCCTTATTTATGAAAACATAATTCTATATTTGACAGTAATTCAAAGGACAAATTTTTATTCAAGCAAGATTTGTAAACAATTTGCAGTAAAACGTCGAATATTACATTTTTTTATGTATATTTTACACTTGGTTAAAGGAAATGTGTCAGGGCAAGATATGTACAAAAAGACGTACTATTGTTATTAAAAAAAAACGTAAAAGTTGCCACCATTGAAATTTGAAGTTAAAAGTATAACAATATGAATAATTTATATACGTATACAAAACGGTGTAAATATTTAACAATATCCAGATATGATAAGGATGTTATTTTTAACTTGTAAGAATACATAAATAAGTAGAATATAACTCTGTATACCATGTGAAGTAAAATAATACTTGCGTAACCAACAGGAAAATGATTCACTAAAGCTAAGTATGAGTTGTCACAATACTTGGCATAAAGAACAATATTCCACTCATTTCATTAATTTCATCAGTAATATATCCTTGAATTGTTAATTGTATTATCTAGTGTAAAATACTTCAAACGAAAATTACTCTTTACAAATATATAACATTATTAATAGTGAGAAAAGATGTAAGTTTAACGTTGTTTAAAAATCATTGGCGCGCTGTTTACATATTCTAATCGAGCGGGTATAAGATAAACTAATACACCAGAATATCACGCCCCAACCTTTAATTACGTGCTCCCGGTACGGCCCACGTGCACGTCACTGTTGTACATACAATATAGACCTATATAATACACACACGCACACACGCATACACGCTGTGCAGTGGCGTAGCATTAGCAGAAATTACTGAAGAGAATAGGAAGTAAAAAATTTGCACACAGGATATTATCATATAATTATATTTTATCGAATAACTATATTTATTTATTAAATTTTATAAAATCTTATTTCTTTAATATGAAATAAAATATTGATTATTAAATCAATATTTTAGATAAAAGTCTACCTACAACTAATTTTTATGCAATAACATAAATACAATATTATTGCGAAGCAAAAGTTTATAAATGAAATCACTGGTTTGCAAATAACGTGCAAAACACGAAATTGCTAGTAGGTATTCTGATTATTCAATAAAATAGAATAGGAATCAGTAAAAGTTTTGATGTTTGTCCAATAAACTAATATATTGCTGGCATATCTTTTATCCGTTTACTCCGTGCTTTTAGCGGAGTAAGTTGTTAATATTCCGTAATGTTTGTATGTGAATCCGACTCTGTATTTACGGTTTTACGGCGTCGAATTGGTGTGTGACGGTGGCGGCGTTGTGACGACGATGGAACCGTGCCGGTAGCGGGTGGATGGGTTAGTTGCGATGCGCTACGAATGAGAGTTGGTTTGAGGAGAGAACACACGGTCGCACAGACAGGACGACGGGCTGGCTGGTGATGTGGTGCTGGCGATGTTGCTTGCAGGTCACGCGACTGAAGTATTCCTCGGGGATATGCCGGGTTTGTTTCAGGCACAGGGACTGAAGGAGAACAGTATGAAAGAGGTCGTGAACAGTTGAGCATACCGACGACCTCGCTAGACCCGGCCTGCCTGCCCTGAAGAGATCAATATCTTCAGGTGCGCAACTCTCCATGTCATACCAAGTCTCTCTCCGTATGTGTAACATATAAACCTGGTACTGCCACTACCATTACCACTGCTATCCGGTATACCTACCTATGAACTGGAGTTATTTCACATATATGCAAGCACTGTACCTTCTAGTGAAACACGTGCTCCATTTAAGTAGAAAATATCATTTTCCACCAGACTGCAATCTATCTAATTATTGACTAGTGTTTCTTTGATATTTTTTAACGAATTAAAACGTCTATCTAGATCAATTTCCTTTTCAATTAATTCTCAGCAAACTGTACGTGTAATGTTGTTAATTTTACCCTAAATATATAATTATACCTCTGTGTATTGCCTTATGAGATAAGTATATATAAATAGATGTATGTATAATCACTGAATATATTGGTATTTGACGAGAAACCATGTGTAGAATGTGGAACTATCATCATTATGTAATTCCGGATACTTGTACTTGTATATTGATTTTACTACTAGTAAAACTATTAGCAGTGTGGTATCGTATTTGTAGACAAGGTGTATGATTGGGAAATTAAGAAATCATGATAATTGCGCAGCGAGAGAGAGAAGTGATCACTAGGTAAGTAACAGTATTACTATACTTGCGCATAATTATTGTCTATTAATCGTATTTGCCGTGGTTAGTCATGAGATTGTTTTATTTGATGCAATATTTCCTACGGTCATTTTGCAATCTTTACAAACCAAATGAATATAATACATAAATAATACCTACACAGTGGCATTACATCACTGTTTATTTTCAGTTGGCTCTGGCCCACTTTTATATATAAGATCGTATCGATTGCTTGGCCGTCATTCATGAATCATCATCTGTCTCTGACATCGATACATTCTTCTTCTTCCGCTTACAAAACTCTATACCAAATAGTAGACTTTGTATATCGTTAACAATTATACAATAAATTCTCCTAAGTATATCGTGATATAATATTGTATACGTATATACTTACAGATCACATATTATAACTGTTATAATACTGAAACTTCCCCTACTAAATGTACATAGTAAATAATGTATGCTTCTTGTACTAAACACTGATCGTCCAACATACTTGTTCATTGTAAATATTTACTGGTTAATTCGAGTTTACCAACTATATTTAATTCAATTTAACCAGACACTGAGAATGTTCATTTCCTTGTCGTCCTATTAATTACACATAGCTAATTACTTCTCGATCGACCCTCATAATTGCGTCATTCAATCCTTCACCCAGATAAATTCACCGGTGCCGCCATTCAATTGTTGTACAATTATGTCATATTTTTCAATCACGATTTCGTAGAAACTGTTAATTAATTCGTTATAATTCCGTAGTACACATTAATTATATTATTTCTGTTGTATAATTGGAATTTAAATCATTAAACTGGTAATTTAAATAAATAAGACACGTTCCATTTAAATAAATCAAATTTTTCGTAAATGTCATGTTTAATTATCAAACTACGTAGTTCAATTTTATGCGAATTCATTTATATATTAAAATAAAGTGCGTAAGTCCATTTTGTGTTTGATCGAGGTCAAGAATGGTAGTTGGCTGCCGGAAACAGATCACAGCGGTAAAACGAAGACCGCGGGACAACCGAACACCGGTCATCCGATTCTGTTGCGTTCTCTTATTTTACATTTAACATAACGTTAACGTGTGAGTACTGCTGGTATAAAATACTTGCATTTATCCGCTCGTTACGTTACAGACTGACAGTACGATGTCATGCTGAATTAAATACTGAATGTAGGTGTACATACATAGGTGTATTGTATACCACAGAATCTATACTATGAGCTCAGAAATGAATCGACATTCTATATTCTCTGTAATGGATTCATTATTGACATTCCAAGAAGCCTCCCAGAATATTATTATTAAACTTACCATCCATCAGTATATCTACTAACTAAATTACCTCTAATCACATTTTGTTAATCAATATTTTACATCACTACTTGTTTTTATTTCATTGAAAAGCGCAGTGTCTTAATTACATTTTAATTTCAAATTTATCCACTCAACACAGTGGTTAGTCTGAAAAAAAAATTTCAAAAAACGTGTTAGTTTTAATTTGCTAAATCGAAGCATTCATTTTGTTTTTTTTTATGATATATTGGCATTGACAGCAGCTTTAGTTTTACATTATTGTCATAAACTTTGACCAGATATTCTAAATGTTTTGTTTTTCAAATATCTGGTTTACCTCGAACTAAAATGTATATCTTACAAAGATTATGTGTATCTCGAAATGTAGTGGATTTATTTCCAAATGCAGAAAGGATTTTTACAGTACTGTTAATTTAATTTACTGGTTTCATTCAAAATTAATTAAATTGAAAACAGAATATATTCGCATGAGTGTAATGTAAATATAATACTATATTTCATGAAAGCTGAACTAATAATCTCTTCCATGGGTGCTTAAAACGATTATCACGTAAAAAAATATATAAACACTTGCTTTATGTATTTTGTAAGCATGTCACAACATTATAACTATACCCGTTTAACGTAACCATCATTGATAATAACATGTTGTTGCGGAAGATTAATTCACAATTAATTAAATATTCAGTTTGTAAATGGAATTTTATGTACTAGTTACACTTGCACTAAGTACATAATGTCATAAAATTTGATTCAAACATTTCATCATAGCGTATAATCTAGAATCGTTTGTAATTTGTTTTTGTTATTTAATCTGTGTTTGTGTGTTTCTTTTTACAAGAAGATATCATCATTAATTCTGTACGTATTTCGTGTACTCTTGCGTACCCGCATAAATATGTTTGCAAGAGTAACACTCGTGTATATGTGTGAGACATAAGAGAAGACATTAATTCTATGATGGATAGTCGTATGTGTATGTGTGTTATTTACCTACTCACACACACACACATATATATATATACCTATGTGTATATAGTTGTTGTGATTGTGACATGGTGCGGTGTTGTCGTCGAGGATGAGGAGGAGGTGTTGGTACTTGGTACTGACGCTGGTACCGTCGCATTGCTGCACCCCGATGCTGGTGCTGCCTGGTTCCACCTGCCACAGCACCGCCGTCTACCGACTACACCCTACCTGTGCCCCCGTGTGTTTAGCTTATCCACTTGTTTCATCCAATTTCCGCCGTGAAATGATTAAGTATAACAGCACCAATGCCACTACTACTACTACTACTACTACTAGCAGCAGCAGCAGCCGACTGCGCCGCTGCCGGATCCATGTACATCGCATCGCGCCGTCCTGCCACGCGCGTTGATTTGAAAACTTTCCTAATTATTTAATTCATAACACGTGTTAATTTATTACACGGTACTTTGTTTTCGTTCTACTGTTCTTCTAGCTGCTCGCTACAACCTAAACTAACTTCAAATCAAATTATCCATACCCTGAGATTAAACAAAACCATTTATACCGAAACAGCAACCAGTTAGTTTATCAACCAATCGATACTGCTTTTCAATCGTAACAGAAATTTAGTCCTAAGATAAAATGCCTGTAGAAATATTACACTTGTATTACATACATATATTTTATATACATATTCACGTGCAAGACAACAAATTAATAACAGTTATCAAGATTTCTCTTGGCAAAAGTATTTTTAAAGTTGCAACAAGTTAGCTAGTTGGTTGGTTGTGTTTAGTTCTTGTTGCAACTGGCAGTGCACGTCCAGGCTGTGTGACATGTCGTAAGACATGAGAAAATGAAAGTATGAGCAGGATATGTTACTAAACTGAAAATTATCTACAATCATCTTGATTCTTAAAACACGATTAACGTGACCAGTCTCTGATAATTAGGAATCGTAGCATTCATTTTTACAAACACAACACGACTTTATGTTTTTTCCGTTAAAAAACTAAATCGCTTGCAGTTAAATTTCTCTTCAACAGTAAGATAGACAGGTTCGGTTCCTTGCTTCTGCACCCCCTCTGACGTACTAATTCCTGTTAATTACAATCACCCAGACAGATAGATAGAGAGAGAATGAGTGAATATATTGATATTATATGTAGAAACATACATGTACACACTGAATTAGCCGTAGTAGACGTGTATGTCTGTATTGCTAATATAACGTAATGAATTACAGACTCGTGTGTGTTGTTCTATTGTCATGATGTTTATTGCTGCTAATTGTTTTCTACCGGGACCTTGATATGGTGACGGTGCAAACTTGTGTGTGGTTGCTGCTTGTCATCTGTGCGACACTAGCAGGCTTTGCCTTGTGTGCACTTGTCTCTTCTATACTGTGCTGGCACGTGACTTCGCATAACCAATGTTACTCGATGATTGATCCGTGTATGACAAGGTGAAAAATATATATATACGACCAGCAAAACAAACCTGATTAACGACCAACACTACTGCTTGCTTGCTGATCTGACTGTTACGTATTTATATGATACTCGCTATGTTTTACTTTATGTAATATTCGTCAAATGTGTGCGTGACGCAACAACACAAGCCTTCTTCTTCTTCATCTTCTTCGGCAATTAACATGCACGTGCCTCGTGTTTCATAATATAATAACAAAGTATCTATTAAATCCTTGCCAAGCAAAAAAACACAATAGAATCATACATCTGCAACGAAATCATTATCTGATATCTATAATATTATTCCGTGTACTTGAATTGCCTTCCTATATATGCTGATCAAGTACAAAAATATCACACTTATACCTTATCTATTTGTTGCCAAAATATATGAAACAATACGATCTTATCACGCGTAAGATTTCTATATTTTTATTTGAAGGATCCGCAAGTATGTGAGTTAGATTAAATTCCTTGAACTTCCGTACCTATTCAAGGTAGTATTCTGTTTCGGTTTTACGAGTGTAAGAAATGTTGTGCCATGGTTAACAATGCGCAATGGCGACAATAAAGTGAGAATGATGGTTTCATGTATTAACTAAGGTCATGTCCGTTAGGTTGTTAGAGGAACTGTTGGCAAATAAAAGAATATACCAACTAACATGACACGACTCAGTACGAATGTTTAAAATACCGTTCATCGTTGTCTTGTTCAAGTTCTGTTTGTGCTGACTTGTCTGTGTGTCTGTTACACACACACAGAACACTGACTGATGTATGCCTTCTCAACTACTGCATACGTGTGTATGTTTGTATATGCGTAACAGAAGAAGCAATTCCTTGAAGTGTGTCGGTGTTACGCTTTACGCATATAACGCATAATCCCTCTGGCGAGTATTCGAGGCGGTTCGTCTACGTCGAACTAGGTTTAATTATCATCAGAAGAGTTTCCGGGTCTTAGTTCGTTGGCTCGTGTAGGTAGAGGTACTATGCCTGCCTATATGTATGTATGTATGTATATAAGAGTTAAACGTGCGTCCTAGCGCCAAGTATCTCTCTGTTTCTCTTGCTCTCTCTCTCCGTATACAGTATAAGCGAGCGGTAAAGACGCGCGAGGTTGTTGACACACTGGGCGATTGTGAACAGTGCAGATCTGAACCGATGATTAGTGTTTTATTATTTTTTTGTCGGGTTTATATATACGTTCTGGAACCTCGGCTCGCGCTCTGCACGTTTGCTCTCTGTTGGTCGGACACAGCACAGCCTCGAGCGAAAATAACAAGACTGGCTGCTGTGCCTATGCTGATGCTGATGCCGGTGTATACGTCCTCCATCTCTGTTTGTACACCACGACGGCAAGCAACCGGCCCCGGCAGACTGGCGCACAGGATGAAATTCTCGGAATCTTCCCCATTATCTGCCTTTTAGAATTTCCATTTGTGACAGACCTTATGTCTGCAAGGGTCGATGTGGTGACTCGGCTACGTTGCCAAGTTTCAGGACTACCTACCTACCTACCGTCTCTCCGTCCCTTGCCGGTAGTTCAAGCTGGTTACGCTTTACGCCACCGCTAGCACCACCTTGCGCTGCCGATTTGGATGGAAGGACGACCTTCGTGTGTTCGCGCGCGCTCACAGCAGCTCAGCGGCTGTTTGTGTATTTGAATGTACCGCCGCGTTGCCGGCGCACGCATCCCGCTGTTGTTCGGGATGTTTCGACAGCGATGCCACCGGATCATAAACTTGACACGCAACGATTACGCGCCAGTAATAAGGGGCCATTTCATTTAGCGAGGGCCCCGGTATCATATTCATCGCCCGCTCAACCTGTTGTTCATACAAAATGATAGACAATCAACACACACATACATATTCACTTAACACGAGAATATACAAACACACACTATACACTAATATACCCATCTACACCTGCACTAATGTACTATAAAACTACAACATATAATTAATACTTTTTATAGGTAACAGTTTTAAATGTAGTTTTATTTAAACATAATTATCATAAAACCGGCACGTATATACATTTATAGTTTGCTATAAGGAAGGCTAATTAGTTTTATTGCATGCAAACATTTTATGTGTCAATCTGGTAACATATTGATCACATTATGTAGTTTTAAAATAACTTTATATTTGCATTTTATTTAGACACTTTATTTTGTATCCCTTCACAGACGCTTCACGCGTGTCTCTTACGTCTCACATACCGACTAGTAAGTGAAGGGTGGGGGGATGTGGAAGGTCATGTGACGTACATCGGAAACGAAAACGTGACAGGGAAAGCGGAAGTCTAATGAATGAGCCGCTAACTTCCGGTCTTTAGTTGAAACGTACACCGTTGACGGTCGCGACCTCTGTTATGTTTCATCCGTCGAATATATAGTGCGTTCGTCATTTTTTTTATTTAATAAACTATATATTTATTATTCTATCTCATTAACGAGTCGATGATGGAGTTTGATTATTTCAAATGACATTATAATATCCTGTTTTCAGTGTATGTAATGAAATAACTAACGTTTTGTAATATTATTGAAGGGAAAATTTTTTAGATTGACAATATTAACTTATATTGTAAAAAGTAATATTTATATTTGTAAAGACATAACATTTAGTGGAGATTATATTAATTGCCGTAGAAAAGTTTTTCGATGAGTATTTATATGTAACATCGATTTATATTGTTAAGCCGAATTACAATGCATTGATAACATATCATTATCAGCGCTCACCAAGTTATTGATTTTATAAATTATCTATTTACTCATAAAATGATACAGAATTAAATGTCTTTATTTTATGTTTTGATGTACCATTCGTTTATATAACTAAATTAATTTTACACATAATCAAACATTACTATATTGATTCAATCTAAACTCTCATGCAATATTCTGTCTTTGTTAATTCTGTATGTGACACTATGAGCAATCGTAGTTCTATAGACAAACACTGGCAAATCAAAAAATATATCATTCCTTAATCTATTTTACTCACATCGTGGTAATAAGAAATATATTTACTCGAATACTATACGGAATAGCATGACGTGATAAACTGGTATATATCTGTAGCACCAAGTGTCCGTATAGTGTGGGACTCACGCATGCGTCAATGGTATAAAGGACATGGGTGGTTCCAGGACAGATCACGTTACAACACACGAAACATCCCAGAAGTGTCGTAAAACCGCAAACCATCCTTATACACGCACAACTCGGGTACTCTGAAAAATTGAAATACATCGGCCACTTGCAAATAGAGAGCCCCATCGATGCAGACATAAGATTGCGGTCATCGCAACGTGGAGTACATATGTACATATATTTTATCAAACATACACTTTAATCCTTTAATACTGTGGCACATTTATACAGAAAAATTATATACAACATCAATAATACATTTACATAATTTGCAGGTCTATTATATTTCTTGAAAAAACCAATAAAGATTTAATTCGGATCTTGAAGAAATGTGTGTTGTTAAATATTAACAGTAAATATGTGTATAAATTTGACAAATTTTCAATTCTTTCCTAAAGGCTCTTGTTTCATATTGACGCTGTATTTTCCGTAGACTTGGTTAGTCTGTATCCCACACTCTATGAAGGAGCTGCCGTACCCTCTTCATCATGAGTCTTGTGTCCACGTGTCTGTCTGCCGATGCAAGCATTGGAGGGTCGTCCCTCGCATACACACATGTATACAATCCTGCATGTGTACATACACATACAAGTAGACTGTATAGAGTAACCGACCAACTGGCAAAGCCCCCTTCACCCCCAATACACCCCCTCCTCAGCCAGCGGGCGAGTGTTTCCCACGCTTGTGGTAAATATTTCAATTGAATGTACTTCGATGCGTTCGCTCGCGTTGACCGGAGGAGCGCTACGTTCTCACGAGTAGTCGTCACACACACACACACACACATGTACACAAGTATGCATGTGTGTATGCATACATACACACATGCATATGTATACTTACTAAGCGGTAACAGTGTTAACCCTATACGGTATACGGGATGAGAGTACAAGTCGAGCCGGAAGGAAGTACCTAACGAACCCCGACCATTGCACACAAACCGCAAACATACCGGTCCCAACCAGTCAGTGTGTTGAGTCTTTAAAACCCGTGTACACACTAACACCAGTGAAGAAGACTTTGTTTTACTTAACCCCTGCCCCCCCCACTGGATATTTGGATATTATTTATCTTAAATTTGTTTTAATCGCCTGTTGTTTTAAAATGACGCGTGTCAATGTTTCCTCATAGGTAGAATGCAGTTGTTAACAGTAGTTAATCGTTACAAATGTTTTTTTTTCCAGAAATGAACAACCAAACAAAGCCTACTGATATTTAAATTATCATGTTTACAATTTGTAAAATAAATACAAATATATGAAAGACATTTAATAATTATTCCTTTTTGTTGTGAAAAAATAAATCAATATAATTACATATTCAAGTCAAGCAATTTGCACCAATCAGTTCATATTTTACATACTATTAATTAGATATTAAACAAATACATCCCTATTGTCGGTATTAATTAAAATAAAAAATTATGTAGATTTATAATGAACCACTCAAAATATTATTTCCCCAAGCTACTCGACAACGGCAATTTAGTTAATGAATATATACACTCTGATTCATATTATCGATTGTCTTTTTCTATGTGTATGCACGTGTGTGTGTGTGTGTGTGTGTGGTGATTGCATGTTCGTCAGACAATGAACGTGCTCCGTTAAACAAAACAAAATCATCCACATGGACGTCTAATCGATGCGAAAATTGGGGGATTGAAATCTGAAAGGCGATGGAAATCGTTGCGACATGCAAGGGAAAGGGTGTAGACCATTGTCTGTCACCGAGTATGTATGTACGTCATTTACCCCCCGCGCAACATACCCCGTTCGCTATGGTTCGCCCTGGTTCCTTGTTTCCCCGTCAGCGACAATAGCCTAGCAATATATTGTGGTCCACGGTGAGGGCATGAGAGACTGTTTGACTCATATGTTAGCCTCTTGAAGAGCGTGAGATTTTTTCCGAACGAATCAGGGCTGGTACCGGTAACCAGGAAACTGTTTTATTAACTATAGACAAGAGATTCAGTTATAAGAGGTTAATTTGGGCTAATACACCCCTGGCATGTTGACGGCACCCTCCACGACATGCCGCGGAAATTTAATTGTGTTTATAACTGGTTAAATCATAAAATTGTTTGCTATTAATGTTTGTGTATAGGAATATAAAAGCAGTTAAATGGTGTGTTTTCTGTGAGAAATAAGGCGTTAAGTATGGGTATTATGTAAAGTCTGGATATTATTTTAATGATAGTGATAATTAATAGCTCAATAAAATATATTTACTATGATTAGTAAGTACTTTTAGTGATGCTTGCGTAACTTCTGAATACTTTACAGAACATCGTATATGACTAATTTATATTTGATTATCCGCAATAATCTAGTAAGTTGTTGTTATGTTTGCTTCTATAATGGTGGTCAGATTGTTCTTGCTTCTAACCAGTTTTAATATCATTCACTTAGAGTGTATTATATAACAAATAATGAAATTAAAATATCCACGTTTCATGAATAGATTCGTGACCGTGAATCGATCGATAACGGTTATTAGCTGGAGTCTGTTTACATCAGTGATAATAGCACCTGACTGACATCTGCCGGGGTTTGTATGTAAGCGTATACATATAGTGTATGATCATATTTCTCCCTCTGGCCTATCATCCTCCAGTACTCGTACATATACGTACGTCTGCATTTATACAACTGCTGCAGAACTGATGACGACTACTAGTACTTACACACCTATCGTGTTATTTGTGTAAACGTCGCAGCAGTTGAAACATCATGGCGATGTATGTTTCACAGCCAGGCTATGCTATGATGATATTATTAGCTGAAACCCCGCAAGTGCCTCCCCGCCCCTCGCCTGTAGTCTCAGGGCGACGTACCGCCCCTTTGTGTCTCACGGAATTAGTTATCGGGGTGGCGGTGACGCTAGTAGCGGCGGCAGTGGTGTTTCTCGTTGTAGCATTTCTAATTTTACACACCACACCACACTCTCGCTCGGTAAAATAAAACGAACCACTCGCATACACATGCACACACATACACTGGAACATACACACACATGTGTGTGTCTAGGAAAACCCTCAACGATGCGTTATTGTCGCTGTAATTATTTATCAACGTTTAGGAGTCTGCTTTAATGGTGAACTTCAGTGTTGAAAGATTGACGGCTAAGACAGACAGAGAGAGATACTCACAGATGCAGTCAGTATATTATATACAAACATTGTCGCTCCTAACTCATAATGAATTATCACACATGAAATAATATTTTCTTAATCTATTAATATTCTTTATATAGCAACTAGTAGATATATATGTGCATAGTTATTTAATGGAACTGATTAATATACAGATTTCTTACACATCCTTTTACAGTTGCCTGACAAGAAAACAGTGTAGTTATAAACCGGATTAACGGTAAATGTAATTAAATAAACAGATCAATGAAATAGAAGCCAAGGAAAAAGAAATAGCATGCATTACACATACGGTAAGTCGTCCTATTTGCAGATAAAAACTAGTTATGATGATTATTGTCAGTATATGAGTTGGATATACGCATGCGCATGCGTCAGTAAATCCTTGCACTATAATTATTAATATAAGAAACCTCTGTTCTACTATGTGTATATACACTCGGTATATCGGTTTCTAAAACATGTTTGAATGGACAGATCTAGATCGGCATCGACAAACGGCACGTTTTGATTGACAGCGCGTCGCGTGCTTACTGGGTCACGAACCCACCATTGGTACGTCACACGATTTCTCCAATGCAATGACAGACATACCGCGACCATACCGTGTGAAATGCTAATGCGTTCTTATTTGTATCATCTGAGTTTTCCCTAAACAATGAACCGTTCTCTCGGGCGAAAGCTGTCGATCAGGATCTATCATTGTCAACAACGTAACATCCATACCCCCCCCCCACTAGCATTAACTCATCATTGTATTCTCAAGTGAACATTTAGCTAGATCAGAAGTAAATAATTAATTTGTACCCGCTTGTAGCATGGTGGAACTACGTCAAATCCTTACGTACTGCACATTCCACCAGAGAACTAAAATCGCCCAAGTTTCTATTCAGAATTTTTAATAATATTTTCCTTGCAACGTTGCTCTATAAGTGAGTAATTGATTTGTCGACGTACTACGCAACTACGCCGGCATCTTGGGTAATTACGCTTCTAGTTCTAGATCGCAAATGACAATAGTTGATGTGACCTTTCAAAAATGGATTAAATTTTTATTATATGTAATAGAAAAAAGCTTTATTTAACTAAACTGAATAAATAGACTATTCATTTGAAGGTAATACAGTAATGTTTAAAGTGAAGTACCGTTAGTTGAATTGAGCAGTCAGAGAGTGCAGCAATTTCTTGAAGAAATAACCGGTTACGAAGCTGCATTGAACGAGTATTTGCACAGGGTATTGTTATACGCAATGGACATCACATTAACAGTTCACTTTCACATTGTATACACTAGTTGTGTTGTTGTATCGAGTGTAATGTAACCTGTGTGTGCATGCGCAGTGCATGATTGTTAGGTTAGCTGGTTAGAATTAATGGCGTTATGCGATGATGGTATGAAATATTTAGGTAGCAAGTAAGTGATATATTATTTACGTTGCGGCTGGGTTTAGCTACGGAATGCTGGTGCTTGGATAGTCGAGTTCTGTGGTTTATGTCGATAAGTGATTTTCCTGTCGCTCTTGCAGTTGGATCCGCACAGAACGCGAGTTAGTAGCAAAGCGCTGTCGGCGACCCATTCAACCAACCAACCAACCAGCCCGACCTTCCCGCTCGTTGCCAGATAATATAACGCGAACAAGACTCTCTGCTGCAACCAGTGACGACTCGTCACACTTGTATCCGACACACATACACCCAATTACACGGATTCATATGTTCATTGTAATCGATTTTACTGTGCCATAATAAATAAATAAATATTTGTACATGTGATGTAAGATACATGTTTCTAACTTGTCTCATGCAGTACACAAATATTTTAACGAAGATGTGTTTATAAAATATTATTCATTTTATTTTACTTTTATATTACTAACTCACAATACTCCCTTTGATAACTACATTGGTTATCAATGTTTTGAATAAATAACAACTGTTGCTCTAGTTTTGTAACTGCAGTTAGAATTTATCGATTATGCGATGTACAAATGTGCCCTGCCTAATAAACTCTGAACGTACGCCAATGTTAGCACGGGTGCTGTAGAGGGGGACGAACGCGCAGATCACAACACTGCCATTCGCCTCGCTCTTTGTTGGCAAACCAAGAGGGCCCAAGCGTGTTCTCGAGCAGCCCTTTGTTACAGCCTTGACTGGCTCACTGTACATCCATACACACACGTTATACAATGTTGGTACGTGTACATATACATACGCGCCTTGCATCAGCCAGCACATTGCACAATACACACACACACACACATAGATACAGATACAGATACATATATGAAATGAATTCTTTCGCTCCGTCATTCACACACAAGTACAAGATAGACGAAGCTTAGATGCACCTGAATAATGCGACGTGAATGAGCCACTTTGTGTTTTCAGAACCAAGTATCTACTCTTCTTTCATTCGTATTTAAATTTTATATTGCGCAATCAGCACTTTTATCCTTGTTTTCGTATTTTTACTCTTTTTCTCATGAAACTACTATAAATTAATCCATTGAAAAACCGGACGAAAACAATGTTTTATTCTTCTAATTTTTATTTTGATAAAACAAGTGTTGTTTATATAAGTTCATAATTGTTATAGTTAGTCAACAATATACAAATTTAATTCTTATAAACAAAAACAAATCGAATTGAAATTCGATACGGGAATAAAAATTTGAATGTACAAATTGAACAAATAAATACGAGTATATACAAGCCATTTCTTACATCAGTCAATTTACGATTGGTTCCGATTGACAGATGCTATTGTGTTCATTGGTAACCAACTTACAAATATATATTTGTTGTTGTATTGTAGTCATGAATCATAATTCAGGAGTCATCTGAAAACTGGTTCTGCAAATTGACAGATTATTTATAAATGTCCGGGAAAAAATCCACTCCTTTCGTATAACTCAAGAACCAGTCCGTCAAAAAAATATATTTATTTGCCACAAGTAATATAACAATACAAAATAACTGATAGTATGTTAAATTATTATATTAATTCTTTATAATTCAAGATATTCATTGACACTATAAGTTCTAATTATGTTTTCAATATAGTTACATATAAATTAATGTCTACTTGTAATATTATTAATTCACAATGTAACACAGATTTGTTGCTTAATTAAATATCTGTACGCAAATAATCCCGCTTCCCTTATCTGTTACAGTTAAAAAAGTGGCAACCCTAACTGGGCCTGACGAAACATTGAGTAACGTTTCTTCCTGTTACCATCGATCCTGGAACGACGCACCACCACTGCCATATGGCCTCTGGCATGCACTACCACCACCACCACCTCCTAATTCCCCTCCACCGCGTCCTTTACTTCGTACTCCACACTATTCCCCGCAGCGGCACATGGTAGCTTAGAGCGATGGTCGCGACACCGTGTCGATCAGCTAATGGTGCCGCAACCACGTCATAATATGGTTGGCATTCTCGCACACACACATACATACATATATGTATGAAGCTCCTCTCCACTCAAAGCTTTGCAAAGCGTCTGCTATACGTACGCTTCTGCTAAACACACACACACACATATACTTATGTGTCAGGATACAGGATCGATAAAGTTAATACAACAATTTACGAGCCGGTCGTAGCACGGTGGTTTATGCAATTATTAAGTGTTTGGATAGTAGTGGATTTTGGTAGATGGAAAATAATATTATTAGGCTAATACGTACAATAGGATCAAGTTCACTAAGCAGTACTTCATTCAGTTGTATTCTCGAAGATTTTAGCATAGTTCTTTCAATGTTAGCATGATCCTGTAATATTCAAGCTAGGGTATATTGAACAGTAGTTAAAATACCCGTTCATTAAAACAATGTTTAGCAATCGTAATGTATAGGTATCTTATAGAATTATGGTCAGTCCGTGCCTGTATGTAGCCAGTCAGTAAACTAATATTTACATCTTATCTGCCATCAAATAATAACATCTTCAAAGAATTCACTTTGCCAGCGGAACAATTTACGCATTTTTCAAACGTGGAAATAATAAATCTTATGGCCGTACTTGCGTAGAAACGTATCTACTAATTTAGACCATTAAGCAAATGAATAATTATAGAATTTTTGCTACCGCAGGCTCGGCGTAGGCATGGGCGTGCGACCGGAACCGGTCAGGGGTATATCGTCAGCTCTACGGTACATCAATCGTAAGCGTTGACAACGCGCCGTTTATAAGGTAATAATAATAGCTTGTAGTGGAGTGTACTTAATACCAGTAATCTGAAGTCATCTCGGGTATAAGTCAAGTCGGCTAGTGGCCTTGTGTGTACCAGTCAGGTACCGGTATCTACATACATACATACATACGTACACTACAATAACAACATCGTATCACAGCAACTACCCAGGGCTAAATTCCACCCCATTCACAAGCTGAGGGTAAAATATTATAATAGCACGCTAATGGTTTCACGGATATACAATGATGGGGTGCATAGGTGCGCACAGTGTATATGTGTAAATATAAAACCAGAGGGCTTAGACATTTGAATCTGTAGACACACTGCGTGCATTTCTATTGTAAGGGTAGATTACATTTTAAATCTTTATTTAATTTCACCCAATCAAGTCTCATCGTGTAATAATCTGTTGTTGTTGTTTTGTTCAGTATTATTCCACGAAACAATTTGCTGTATTATTCGTTAAATTATAAGTGAACTTATAATTTAACGAATGAATGAAAAAAGCCGCCGCGCGTGTAAATACCAAAACAAACAAAATACTGTTGTATAATAATGTAATTAATTTTAATAAAACAGGTCTGCTTGTTGTTGAGCTATAGTAGATATTTAGTAAATGCTTGGCTCTGTACTAGGGTAAAGTTGTATGTAGTCTTCTCTCCTCTGTGTGTCTGGTGTACAGCGGCTAGTTAAAGTTATACAGTCTAAAGCTGAAGAGAGTCACGGTTCACCGGCTAGTTATTCTACCTACACTTCGTGTCTCTATCTATCCCAGTCTACTGTACACCAATATGTATTGTACCGTCTTTGTTTGTTGGTCAAAGACCCTCCGTTCATGTTGGGAAGACGCACAACAGGAAATATTGATACACGGTGTGTGACTATCGCATTCGCAGTTCGCTGTCTCTAGCGAGGTACTGTTTAAGTTTACGTACACCAGAGGTATCAAAAATAGCCAAGAAAATAATTATACCAGAGGCATCAAAAATAGCCAGGCATACTATTAGAAAGAATAGTTAAAACAATTACTTAGTCAAAACAACAAGTTATGTAAAGAGATATAAAGACAAAACTATATACGAATACACTCTTTAGTAATGAAAGGAAAATTTGACATTGTCCATTGTTGTGATTACTACAAATACATACATACACAGCATTCCATAATTTATATTTGTCGATACAGTTAAGTCAGGATGCCATGAACTGGCAAACGGGCTTTGTCTTGTGCGAGCATATTATTTTTTTGGACGGTGAAATTCACAGTTACAGGTGCCTGTTGACTGTTGATAATAACCAAGCCAGATGGCGCTTGTATCGTTTACAAAGGACAGACGGATGGAACACTTGACTCGTTTCTAGTAACGATATTTATGAGTACACAAGAAATACCCATACATATATGCGTAAATATATATATGCCCGAAACTCTTACCGGCTTTGTTCAAGTAATTTTATGTCATTCTCTCAATACAATGATGTGCGAATATATACCTGAATTCAGAGAGATATTCTTATAATAATTGGAGAAAATATTCTGAAAGAACCCTTGACATGCATATTATAATATCAATGGTTGAAATTGTCTTTCTTCAGGTATCCTCTTTCCTTTTATGACCTTACCAGAAACTTAAAAAGTTTACATTACCTTGTTCTAGATTTTTGCTATAAAAATTATTTCCAGTAATAATTGTGCCACATTTAACATTTATATGAATTATTAAAATGGAAAAAATCTGAAATTATAATTAATTATGATAAGTGTATTATCGAAATTGTATATGCAATCATAGTTATCAAAAGATTTTCCTGTTAGACTATATACAAATATAATTCTATAAATAAATAATTGTAATATTAAACATATATTTTGTACAACAGCATTTTATCTATTCTAAAATGTAGTAGGTAGATATGAAACGATTGAAATTTATTCATTTTACGAAAGCATGCAGCAAATTGCAGCTTGCCTACCTTGCTTGTACATGTATGTGTTTTATATGAAATACGAGTTCGAGTAGGTAGAACGGGTTCGGTTGGCTGGCGGAGCCTCATAAACTGTACCCGGTACGGTCCTGTCACCGGCCACATTCCGTTAATTGAATTAATAAAATAACAAGATCGCGCGCGACTGAAAGTGAGTCGGCCGTGTTACCATACGGATCAAGCGCTCGGTTGACTGGTTGCGCGGCCTCTCCGCTCACAGTGCGCGTGCGCACCGCCGCTTTTCTTCTCGAAGAATCGTCCTCATCGTCGTCATCAGTATGTGTGTGCGCGCGTTCTTTCTTTGAATCCCGATGTGAAGAGAGTTTTTATTTTTTGTGTGTTGTTGCTGGCAGAGTTAGTAGTGGAGTCGGCATCTTGTTATTCGTGGCACATAAGTACGCCTGCCATGTTATATTATATACCTATATCTGTGTGGCACACTGGGAGCAACGGGCCAATGAAAAAAGTGTTACAGACACGACGCAACTTTAAACAAAGAAATGCCTAAGTGCTTGCTTGCTTGCTTGCTCGCTGGTTGACTGGCTGACTGGCTGGCTGGCTGACTAGCTAGGCTATAGTTGGTTGCTTACTTGTATGCTTGGTTCGTTGGTAAATTGTACAACTGACAGGATCCAGTGAAGGTCGAGCCATGTAAATACGAACGACGCGAGAGTGCGCCTACAACGTGTATCATATATACATATAACTACATAGCTCTAGCTACCAGTATCTATCTACCTACCAAACTCGACAACGAACAATGGAACTGTGTTCGGGATGCGTGAATAAGTTACGTTACTCGTACGTATGTAAGGCGTACTGAAACTAATAACTTGACTACGAGTAGAGAAACAGAAATACAACGCTGCTGTGCAAATTATTTAGTTCACACGGCCAGCACTAAGTATCCACACATTATTACCATCCAAATAATATCTATGCGCAATGACAAGATAAAATACACTGCTAAACTAGAAGGAATTAAACTGTAATTAATTCATTATTATTCTACAATGTGTGAAAGACTTTTTACTGTTGCATTCAAGCAAATAATCTAATTATGCTTTGTATATTTATTTGTTTGACATTCGTGTTAAACATTGCTAGTAGACACCATTTCAATGTTCGCTCACACAAGTTTTCTGAAACAATATTGACACGTACAAATGAAGAGTGTCGCCTGAGTTGACTGTGTCAGATTTGGGATGTACTATCTGGTACGATATTCCACTTTACAGTTACACGTGTGTCGTGTGTTGTTAAGGTACCGGGATACGTTGTTATGTTTTGCTTGCCATTAGCACATTTCCTCTTGAAACGTTCATGCAATTACGAGAGAACGGTGTCATGCGTGCGTCTTTACTGACGGATAAACAGTCACACGGACGGACGGACGGATGAATTGTGACGGAAGTATTTGTGTAGAGCGCACATAGATGACCGCTATGTTGGTCTATTCCCCCCCGCGCTGTCCTCCCGGCTGTCACATTACTGTCTATGCACAAAGCCCAGAGTCTGACCGACCGTAACCATTGTGTGACCCGTGCCTGGGCCCAATTACATACACTCACGTCCTTATTAGCAACAGTGCCGTATCGAATTCCAATAGTAAATTATTATTTTTCAACCTAGAAGATATCTGACGTTTCATCAGAACGACGACACACACAGGTTATGATCTTTGCAAATGATTGGTCAATTACACTAGTGGCTAGCAGGAAGATACAATTAATTGCTGTAAAAGCAGAGTGACTACAGGCAGTAGTTACGGTAATGTAGTGACAGCTAGAAGGTTGGGTGGAGTGTAACCTTCGTCTTAAGGAGGGTAATTATCATCGTCCTTATTAGCAACAGTAGCCAGTAGGCTTGCCCTCCGCTGCCGCAGTGGAGAACAGGCCTACATATTGTACTCTTCGCTACTGTGGATGGTGGATGAATATGTGTGTGTGTTTGTGCGTGTATAGAATTACACCACCACACTACTAGCACACAGCAGTGTGATGGTGGTGTACTGGCGAGCGCTTTAAGCAATGTACCATGATGGTATGATGTGGTGGTGCTGTGCCAGTGATGGTGTATAGTATAAAGTCTCTCTCTGTGTAGAGTTGTATGTAGTAGAGAGTAGAGAGCATCTTCCGCTTATCGATCCGCGCGCGGAAGTCTCAGTTGTTGTTGCCTGGGCAACGCGAAGTCAATCTGGCCAGGGGTTTGGCCAGACTGAGACAGATACACCGAGAGCAAAAAAGACGGATATTTTTTTATTTATTATCCTTCCATTATCCGCCAACGTTCGGTTGGTTCCGTCAGCATTCGTATGTTGTATGTGTGTGTGTGGTACGACTGCTATGCTATGCTACTTACTACCACCATCAAGAGAAGAGTAGCGGTCGGACGGTTGACAGGCGAGTGCGAGGGCGGATTGAGGGTGATGATGAAATATGGGGCACGTGGTTAGACTTGAAACGACATAACTACTCGACGGATCGGAAGCGTACAGGCGCCCTTTAATCCAATATCACTCACTATACAAACGCGACCCGTTTGCCTATACCCACGCCTCGCGTCGCCACTACCCACCATCAACATTGATACGGACGCCTGCAGCGTTCTTATTACTTACTCTTCAAACCTCTTCTTACACTGACCAGCCACGAATTCATGTATTAATGTAATACGACGCTAGCACAGTTGTCTATCGAGGACTTTTCATACATTTAATACATTTGTCATTGCTGTAAACGTGGTCAGCATTGCCATAGACCAACTTCTTAATGTCCTTATTATTAAAAAAACCTTACGAATATTTTCCACTGTTCTTATAAAATTAATTCACTTAATAGTAAATACAATTTGGCATGTCCCAGTTCCCGAAATAAATTTTCCACGGGCGACATCTCTTACGGCAAATGTGGCCTGTTAGTTACAAATTACTGAACGTGTGTGTGTGTGTCGTCTTTTTTACTCATACACTTACACGTACTTACTGGGTGTTGTGTTGCGCTGTGTGCCGGTTTACCGAACTCCGTTGATTCATATGCCGTTATCGCGTTGTCTTTTTATTTGGCTCAGCTCACACAGAGTAACGAGAGCACAACGGCAAACACAATAGTTGATCATGGACGTGTGTCGTTCTTTTATTTACAGTTTATTTGTGTGTAAGTATGGAAACCGTTCACAAGCGAATCACGTGACATCCACAAAGAGACTCATCGAAATGGCAACAGTGGATATATATCTAGATACAGTACAAAACACTGGCCTGAAGGCGTAAGGGGGAGATGGGAGTTACAAAGAGCCACATTGGATAGGTCGATAATTGCGAGTAATTACCTTTATACCTGTGTTACACCGTGTGTGTGTGTGTGTGAATTGACACTGTGTATGTAGAGATGATTGCCAACTGTATTTGTATTGTCAACAATCTGATTACAGTTCCTATTTCTAATAGATACGTGCGCAGAAATTTTCACACAGTAACAAGTGTATTGTTCCTACGTTTAATCCTTTTCTCCTTTAGATATAAGATACGTTAAGCTGTATATGTTCAAAGCTTTGATTAAATTCATATAGAAATATTACAATTCATGTAAAATATTAATAGAATGACATAACTAGTGCTAGTATTCGTTGAAGCATGTAGAACAAGTGAAATGTAGTTATACATATATGTTTCCTAATTCTGTACTTGTATAAATAACGTAATAATTAAATCTGTGAATAATACGGGAACGTGTCGGAATAAATGTCGACAATGCACTGGATCAGTCACTATTTTTATTATCATGATATTCTTCATATGCACGCCACAATGAACGGCAAGCGATATTCAATCAAATACTCGTTGATTATGATGCTGTAAGTGTGTGATTCACCAGCAACCGGATGGGGGTTCAAACCAAAATGGGGTCCATATATCGGAGGGGTGCAAATATGATTTGTAGCCCTCCTCGTTCAATATTCTCACTGTCTGTATGTGAGAGCGAGAAACGTACTGAATCAGTCGCGTTCAATAAATCCGCTTCCATTTCTCGTTGCAAGCTTTACTACATACACGTACGTGTGTGTGTGTGTATGTTTGCATATGTTTGTGTTTTTGAACCTGTGCAAAATAAATAAAGATTTTTCATTTCAACATTTGGAGCATATTTAACGTAGTATAGTGCAGGAGAGAGAATGTCAAGCATTAAAACCGTTGAAAATGCAATTAGTGTACTATTATGGAACGTACGTCACGCCGTGAAGATGTTGGCAGCATCTGACAAACTCGATAGCTGCATGTTCCACAGAATACGTTGAGTGACATTAATGAAAGCAATGTCTTTACACTTCGTGCCGTCAAACAACAACGACCTGCCCAACTCAGATGAAATACATTTAGTGAATTAGTTCCGATGTACATTCAGTCAACTACTTCCTAGGATACATTTACTAAACAAATATCAAAATTAATATCATCTACCAGTTGGAGCATGTTCCACAAATCATGCCTTGATTGTTGTTGCTCTATATTTGAATCAATCGTCATATAATGTAATAGTGTAGAGCGGAGCGAAGTATTTTCTAGAATAAGTAGCTACACAGCCGTGTGGATGTGTATTCCCTGTTTATAATGTACTTAGACAGCCTCTTTAGAGGTGTATAAAAGTGGCCTTGAGTCAGCCACTAGAGAACGGCTTACGTATAAGGAGCCTGCAGTCAGTAATAAATAGCACAAGCACCCACCCATTTTAAACTGTTGTGTGAATTGTATACAACACCCCGACCGGACGCTGACCTGCAATATGGATGCATCCAGCTTACACAAACACTTAGTTACCCTATGATTTATTGTCCGCTCCCACAAAATCTGACCCGGAACTATTTAAAAATACTAAAAACTGTATCCATTCACTAATGCCTTATACTAACACTCACACATATTGTATGTGTGTTCAATTAATCTCAACAAATAAAGTAAATTGCTTTGTTGTTTAGCTTATTATTTACTTAATTTGAGTCTGAAGTGTTATTGAAGTGAAGTAAATAATGCCATAGAACAAAAAAGAAGTTAATGCTGTTTTATTGATTCCTATGTGTATACACGTACACATGGTTGTCATATATAAAAAGGGGACGAATTTAAAATCTATATTAAAATTTCAAAAGAAATCCATATTTGCTTAGGACTGTCATATCTAGATTATTACAGAATTGCTGTCAAATATTCTTAGAACTATTTTTATGAGGCAATACTTATTGTACCCTTAGTGATATTGAGGATTTGGTTAGTTTGTGAAATCTGGGAGAGTGGTATATTTTTTGCTGTAGTTTCTCACGGGAGCGTACTGAATCGTCAGCAGTAGCACCACTGTGCATCATCATCCGTTTAGACTGATGGGTGGTTGTGGCGGTATATCTGTGGAAGGTTTGTGAGAAGGCTCCCCGGTTTGACTATAGGAATGTGACCGTATCCCATCAGCTATCCCTGGTGTGCGCTCCTTTGTCCTGCCACTATACTACTGTCTACTGGCAGAGGTATTGACAGGCTGCGGTACATTGCATCGATACAACACCGCCCGACCGCCCGCCCTCGCACATCCACCCGTAACATCGATGTTTCACTTTGTCGGGGAAATACAGCGAACCTCAATTGTCCACTAGTCAGCCACGTTGTACACACTGGTGCGTACATGTTCTCGCTTGGAGACCTTCAAACACAGCAGGGTTAAACATTTATAGTACCATTTCTCTACCTCACGTCTCACATTCTCCAACAGAACAGCAGAGGAAGTTTCTTTCACACTAGTAGTACCGTGTCTACATTTCCTTTGCATTTTAATTCTTCTCAAAAGTCCACTTGAAAATTCTCACTTGAAAATACTTATTATTTTCCCTTATTTGTCAAATACTTGGTTATTATTTACTTAAGGCGTGAATCAACAATCACTTAAGAACAGATGAGACTCATTCGGTAGAAATATTCTAATCTGTGTCCAGTGATGTGGTGTTTTTCTCGATAACAGATAACATATTTGACATTGGGATTCTGAGTATTCTCAGGCCGGGTTATATATTATCCGGATGACCGGCGATGGATAAACAAATAAACGAATATTATAAAATACTACACCCGCATTCAGTTGGTTTAAAAACGGATGTCAACTGATTGCTGTTGCAGATGTACAAATAAAGATAACGGCAAAAGCTGGACGCAATTAAAGAAGATACGAAGAGTGTATTCGAAGTGGGCTTAAATTTGCTTGTTTACAAGCTAGACAGAAAATGTGTTGTAGATAATAGAATGAGTATCTTATATATGTGTGTGTATGACGCGTGAATAAGCACAAATGTATTTCACGGCACTTACTAGCAAATCAGTAGATACTTGTCTACAGTGTAGAGCATGTTTCATTTGCTTATAGTTAATGTATATACACATGTATGTGTACGTGTGTGTGTGTGTACGAGGTTGCTTCACGGGTGAAAATATCCTTGACCTCGGTTGCACCACCACCGGCGATGCAGCGGCCATTTGTCATTCCGCACGAGCTGCAAACATGCTTGCCTGTTCGCTGCCGGTGCCGTGGTCACGTGGTCACTCACTTACAACCCTGTACTGTCCTATCCTCTATCCTCTGTCCTTCTAGGAATTTCTGACTGGTCGCCAAATATACAAATTCCCGCCCCCAGGGGGGTTGTTGTACGTACAGATTGTCCGCAAATTTTCACACAAAACAGTAGTAGATACAAGTCAACTGAAAGCATTTGCTGTGACAAGTCTGATCCTTTACAATTCTAGAAAATTTAATTACTAAAATAAGATTTGTTACTTAACTTTAAAAGAACATTAAACATGCATGTCAGTATACGGAACAATATTGCTAAATGTCATAGGAATATAATAATCATATTAACTTTAATATCAAATATGAAGGTATCAGATTACATTTTGACATAAATTGTTCACACTCCATTATGTTATAACGGTTATTTCACACACCTGTTAGCGTGTAGTTGTTGAACAACAAGTCCACGCTTTCTTAAACTTGAATTACATTATAATTTCACGTAAGATTACCGGTATGAGACAAGTGTAACTGTTACATATGCTATTAATTTGTGAACAAATGTTCTATTTGAAATAATTATGATACTACCTATGTAAATATCTGAATATATTTCTGACCAGCACAACTTTTAGTAATTATGTAGTCACACTAATAGTATCATTATATCTACATTAATATTATATGAAAATAACATCGAGTACATTATAATTATTACTATAAATCGGACAAAAATAGCATGTATATTTGCCGGTTTTTATAGTGCGTATATACCTAACGTGATGATAATTTCCATATTTACATACACAATGTGTGTGTGCGCGCGCGCACGAGTTGATAATATTTTAAAAACGTCACGCTATTTTTTTTAAACGTGCGAATGTTAATTTAAGTAGTGACAGGCCATTTTTGTGTGCGCGCGTGTCAATGTTGATAGCATGTGTTTGGTAACCGTGTCCATCTACATACATGCACCGTGTCCATGTATAGACATGTATGTAGTGTCTTAAGTAATAGCCCCGTGTATGCATGTATCCACCGAATCTGACCAATGAACGATTTTGGTCGTCGTTACCAGTGGTGGTAGGTCCGCTGATTGTGGTAAAAGATCGCGTCGTCAATCTGCTCGTGTGTGTGTGTGTGTATGTGTGTGGCTGCGGGCCCGGGTTCGATTCCCCGTCAACTATCTCTCCACCTGTCCGCGCCGGTGGCACTTTCTCAGCTGCTCCTTGTGTCTGCGCCCGGCTGTCGCTGCTGCTTGCTACCTGTGCTGCACCTGGCCCGCGTGATCCTCTCCTCGTTCCGTCACGTACCGCTCCGGTCACACAAGCATACACGCACATCATGTACATATACACCACTGCGAAATACATGTATACACCACCATCAGACTACATTACACAGTATATACGAGTACATATACATATATAAGCAAACTAGCAGCAAATAATGCCACATGAAACAACCGCTCTACCTGCACATACTTGCAGTTGTACTCTTAGTTTCATTCCATATAAAGCTCAAGCAATAGTAACAATCTACCACTTACTGACAATCAACTAATTTCACCACCATCAAAAGCTAACATACCTACATCAAGTAACTAATAGTAAAATAATTATCAATTACATTATATGGAGCCTCTTAAAAAGGGATGAAGGAATTTTTCTACAAATGTCATTAGTCCTTGAAATAACCTTGACGAGGATATTTTTTTTACTAAGCTCTTTTACACTTTCCATGAATTCAAATATTTTATTTTCATTTTGTTTGAATGCCTCCTGAATATTTCTAGAAAGCTCTATGTCTTTATATACATGTTACTGATTAGTCCTCTATGTGACCTTGGACGCTAAGTATTTCATCATCTATTCCAGTGAGTGTGTTCGTGTTTCGACGTGTCCATTGTTGTTCCCGGCGAGTCCTGTTATAAAACGTCTGGTGTGTTGACCACGTAGACGGAAACGGTTTTACAGCCATGCTAGTTGTTGTTGCCGATGGTGTTGGTTTGAGTTCCCATCATTGGTGTCACGTCTCCGATATAACCTTGGTAAATGGTACCCATGACGGCTACCTGAGATTCGGGGGTGGCTACTGACCCCTCCACCTCACCTTGCCCTTCTTGTATCGGCTCACACATTTATAACACACGGTAAATACATTGTGGAACAAAACCTACCGTTTAGTGTGACGGCGTACACTTTTCTCCGCCCATATTTCTTGTTATTGGCACGTGCAAACGACAACACAGATCTATTTAACTAATAATGTCCCGATCCGCCTGCACTATTACGCCTGTTAACAACACTAGACGCTGCTAAACTATGAGTTATAGCTCTGTGTATATATCATTTGTCATAACGTGGTATTTGAAAAATTATTACATTTCTTCTACAAGGAGTAAATGTCCTGTGAATGAAATAATACTTATGTCTAAATATTATTATAGTAAGATGTTAGTATTCTTTTGATTAAATATTTATTAAAAGATTTACTTTACTCCACAAATACAGCTATAACACATTAGTGTATTAAAAGTAACTAGAACATCTTTGTAAATATCTCCTCTACAGACCAAAATAGTTTTTTATTTATTTTTTTGTGTGTGCGGGAATTAATTCCACATACCGTGTTTAATCCAAGGACTAATCTTTAAATTCTAAACGTGTAAACATCCTACAGTAGGTAATATCTGCATGGGTTGTGTATCTCAATTTCCGAGAAAAAGATATGAAGACGTCTCAACAACATATGTATGTATATTATTATCAAGCAGAGAGGTGCGCGCGTGCGTAACAGGTTTCGGCAGCCGTAGATACCGTGCAATGCAATGCGATGCGATGCGGTATATATATACATATGTGTGTATGAGTGAGTGCTGTTTTTAATTGTCCGGGTGTGTCCGGGAGATGCTATTAGCGGTGTCGGCGGTCACACACACGGGCGCGCAATGGCAGGTGCATCATCCGTGTGTGCCCCGTGCACCAGGTGCCCAGTGAGATCCTTCGCGCCGGGCACGAGCTTGACAGCTGCCGTCAGCATACGGCATCCGTTCAAAAACGTCGTCGGATCCACCTTTATAATACGTACATGGTAGCAAATACAATTAATTGTATTACACGAAATATTCAAGCAGTCTGTAAGCTTCTCTATAAGAATAAGATCACAAGCAATGAATCATTGCTCTGAATACAGTTTTCATAACAGCATGGAATCATTTCTTAACAGAAATCATAGCATCAGGATTATCAATGAACCAAAATATGAAACAGAAATTAATTTCTATATAACTAAATGGTGTTAGTAAGTTTTGGGAACAGTTTGACATAAGATAATGGTAAATATTTTCATTTACTTCTGACGTCTTGCACAGACAACATTGTTACATTGCATGGATGTTGCTTAAAATACCATTTCATACATCTACATATAACATCCTGTTTCGTAGCATTTATCTCTACAGGATGTTACAGAATTTCTTTTAACTTCACCCTCATACAGTACATCAGTATGTTATATTAATAAAGTCACCTTAGGATAATGTAAACACAAATATCAGTCAGAAGGGTTAATATATTTAGTGAACAGATAAATTGCATATTAATTTGATAGCATGTTTAAAAACTATACTAATACACATATATGTATACATATGTGTATATAAGTTAATAATTACATGTCAGTTAATTATAGCATACGTCACACACAGACACACACATACATACGTATAGATGTAATAGTGTTATGTCTGTGCAGTCATTGATGAACTGTCGTTTAACATTCGTTTAATATATAGCTACTGAATGTGATCCGTTCCAATGTACATACATCGGATATATGAAAATTAAATTTTTGATAACACTGTTCCATTTAATCGAATAACTACTATAAAAACGACGCCATCATATGCATCCGATGTTGGAAATTGAAAAATGGTGACTGCAAGCGTAAAATATTGCTGTTTTGTAATGTACTCGTACTACAAATATGTAGTTACTGAAGTGTATAATGAAAATAAAATATATATTGAACAAAATACAGAATATTTAATGTTAGATAAATAAAATATCATGTTATTAATTAGAGTAACTTTTTCATTTATATTTGAATTCATTAATCTGCTAACATATATAGTTACAATACAATAACAAAACTATATTCCCTTAAAACATGTATGGCAATAACACTAGAAATTGTTACAGAATCTGGTTCGCACCCCATATACGTATATATGTATATGCTGTACTTGTGATGGTAGAATATAGGCTGTGAGATTTGTGGTAGAAGATATTTAAAATATAATATTTTGACTGTACTTTCGGTAACGGTATTATAGATAAACGCTCACAAATGGAATGCTCGACAAAAAAATTCTAAGAAACCCAGCGTTTGACAAGGCTGACTGCTAATAATAGATCGAGACCGGGGTTTTAGGGGTTGCAGCCAGTAACAGGCCGCCAACAAAGAACTGACGCGCCACAGGAAATTACGTACGATTTAAGGAGGAAGCCAGATGAAACATTGATCACAGATGATCATCATCAGCTCTCCTTACATTCACTATTATACTAATCAAACGGTATAACTCGTGCAATTGCCTCCTGTTAAACACTTTAACATAAATATTGATTTTACTTCTGCAGTTATATTTAAAATAACGAAATAGTATTTCTCGTTTAAACTTAAGTTCTAAAGATGATACAAGTTGTAGCAAATTACCACTAGATAAAATTAAACCACTACTGATTGATAATTATCTATTAATTAATCTATGGTTAAAACTGTGCAACATTGTAGGTATGACACAATTTTTTTCGAGTAAGAAAACTAGGTTTTATCAGGTGAATTTCCAATATATCTAGTTCAGGGCATAATTAAACACTCATAGAATTACTGGAGTATCTTTGATTTTGTAATTAGTTTCAATTACAAACCAACCTTTACATGTTTTATAATTTAATTAGTGTTTTCTGCTGTTTTGTACATGTAGTTTTATTTTGTTCAGATATGAAGAAAGTATCTAATTAACTGAGACGTTATAGAATCAAAAAGTTAAAATAAACATTTCCATGCACAGCAGATAGATATTTACGTAAATATAAGTATATAATATACATACATACATAAATACATAATTAACACCTTGTCTAATAGATTGTTCTCATTTTATATTTCCAATTTAGTTTCAGGTCATTAATTAACGTAAATACATGCTTCTACAGATCAAACAAACATCATAATCATCTTTTTTCGACTTTGCTCTTTGTATTTTGGAATTAGAACGACCTATGAAGAAATAGTGACACGTGCCATCGATAGATTCCAGGATATTATTTTCTTTTTTTGTCGTACCTGTAAAGTAAATATACATATTGCTTTTACAGCAATAATCATAAATTAGCATTGTAGTGACGTGTGTGCAGAATAACTGCTATTTAATGTTGTGTTCATTTTTTGCATGAAAAAAAAACTTAAAAAAGCGGAATGAGTTAATTCATAATTCGTGTTAACAGTGTCGCATGTAAGTTTGTGACGAATTGTCCGTCAAGTGTGTATATGCGTTGTACATATGGATGAACAACAACCAGATTCCGGTTTCATTTTCCCACACACACACACACACACACACACACATGTACACGCATATACACGGATGAATCTCGGACAAGCATGGCTTGTTTCGAGCGTGAAGTAGTTGAATTGTCTCTCTGTACCGTTTGAAGATCATATCCGTGTGACATGCGGTACTGTAACTTCTCATCGCTTTGTATGATGTGTCTGTAACAACTGAACGTGTATACGAGTATATACAGGTAGACATATAAGATATATCTACAGATATAGAATACCAACATAGTCACTTGATCAAGACACCATGATTCTCTTAATTCGTTTCTGTTATACGATTTTACTGAAATGTATTCATCATACAATCAACGTACAAGTCCTGACGCGCTTAAACGAAAATACATACATAACATCGACGTCACAGCAATTCGGAGAACACAAGCAGGTATTATTAATATGTCGATTCGTGCATGCTGTGACAGGTAGCAGCACTGTTGCTACTTTTTGCTAATGAAGAAATGTTTAGTAAATATAAGTACCTGTTACAGTTCGTGAACTTGTAAATTTACAATTTTTTTCCTCCCCAGATACATTCCATAATAATTCTACAATAAAAAACTTCTAATTTAAAAATATAAAAACTATAATTTTCTATGAATTAACATTTCATAGACTAATTCGTCCGCAAAATTAGAATATTACTGACGTAAATAAATTCTTATAATATTGATTTGTAAATAATCTAAATTAGATACTCATACGGATGTACAATTATGTATTTTTCGCACGTTTTTTTTTTACTTATGGGAAAACTTGAGTGAGTCAATTTCGAATGACGCCAGTATTGTTTTGCTTGACTTACCCGTTTCTTGAAATGGATGCGTCCATAACTGTGGAATTCCCTGTAAATAATATTTTCTGGAATAAACATACGTAGTACGAACCTTTCTGTACCTGATTTAAATTTGTTTAGGATCTAGTTAAAATAAACAATCATTAAATCGGGATTTTCCGAATTATGACTTAATATTTCTTAACTTCAATACCAGACATTGTCACCAAAAATTAAGTGACTTCATTTATTTGATCATTTCCTTGAAATAATCAATTTATTCTAATCCGCGTTCAACATTTGCTTCTAGGAAATAATTATCTTACAATTCTCATGTATAGATTCGTAGTCATAATATAATTACTCTTGTCACAATATAAAATAATAATATA
>JAGJTL010000111.1:2406471-2459802 GCA_022063505.1 Calosoma granatense | reverse complement strand
ACTACATAATAAGTATAAATGTTATATTTTCTAATAATTTTAACTGAAGATCTACTAGCTCGACTAATAAATTCAGTAAATTTGTATTTATAATGAAATGGTATCCGGAAATTGAGAACTGGTCAGTGAGTGCAGGACCGCTATGTATGTACGTACGTACATCCCGCTGCAAGTACGGTGAATTGCGCGGTCACTGTTCTCTACTCATTACAACCAGCCGTGTTATCTTGAAACCAGATAATGGTATTCACAAATTCGCAATACAACACTTAACATATCCATACTACACCACACACACATACACATTACACCAAACAAGGTAATATTGAGCTACACTTGAAAATACGGAATAAAATATTGTTATCTCACAATTTCTGGAGCAACGGTAAACTCATTATTATCTTTAGGTTAATCTTCGTTTCGGATTAACTCTGTTATTCTCGTATTTTCCAAGCAAGAGATACTTGGTAATTGTTATTTCCAACTTAAAAATAAACCTAAAGAAAATTAAACTACTAAGCATTACGTTTACCAGATAATATTTACAATAGATAGTAATCATTTTAAAATTATTTAATATTACCATAAAGCTATATTTCAGTATATTTTATTTGCTATTCAATTAGATTTAATTTATTAATCGGAATAATCAAAATCTAACTACGTGTATTAAATTAGAAATAATCATTTAACAGAATATAAATATAGTGGGAAGAATTCAACCGCACGCTGAGCAGGGCATAATTTAGAAATTTCAAAACATTTGAAACTCTACTTGAAGTCATGGTAACACAGTTAGACTGTTCTGTAGTAAGTTCTGTGTTTATGTGTATTATATAAATTCCTTGACTGTAGTCTTATGAAAATGATATGTCACAAACTCACGCCAAGCATCTATAGACGCAATCAACAATCACCGTTTGGAACTTTCTCTGTGTTTGTTTTGGTTGCCCGTCGTCAATGGAACGACTTGAAGCAAATCTTGGAATCTCTACTATCGGAATGTGTTCTAGGGCTTGTCTCACACACAAACAAATTATCTTTCTCTCACACGGAAGAATTGTATTCCAGGCTTTTATAATCATGAGATACAGTTTAGTTTAGTGGAGAGGATATTGAACTTTGTAATGAAATGTCTAGTCTGTATCTGGATTATGTGTTATTTTCATAAATATTGACAAACATTTCTATTTGCCCACAGGGCAATCTTCTGCTTGGATGAATCATTGTCAATCAGATAAATAATCAGATGTTTTTGTATATTAGTCATTTTCTTGCTCCTTGGCAAAACAAAAAATATTTGAAACTACGGGAAAATTTTCTTGAACTGAATATGTATCACTTTAAATTTCTGCATTGAACGATTGAAGCAATGATAATGTAATGTACATTTGAAGTGTTGGAAAATACAAATTTATGGAAAACCCTTTTTCGTTATAGGTGCGGCATCTGACATCGTCACACCTCCATCATGCATTCGCAGATGACGTCAGGAATCAATAAGATGGGCGTCCAGGGGTAAGTAAAATAAATCACACACTCTTATTCATAACACAAATATAGAATAAGCACAGTCAGTCACACTACATGTACGTGGCATATTTAACAACGATTTCTCAAATTTATTAAAAATTTAATTAAAACACGAGATAAGCATATCACGTACTTAATGGATTTAGTTAAAAAATAAATTTTAAATATCAACGAAAACGTTAATCTGACAAAAAATATATTTTTTATATATTTTCTAAATTAAAAATCACATATTAGTTATTTTACTTTGTGATAAATTCGATTAGTAAAGAATTTTTTAACTTGTTCAAAAGATAAATATTATTCCTGGACGCTATATAAATATGTTACTCTTTATATTTAATAATTTAACTGTTAATTTACCATTAATATTTAAAATTTTCGTAAGTTTTTACTGATAAATGACAACTACATATATTTGTTTAGTACAGTATATAATTGTAATAAATAGCAAGCTGACAGAAAAAAACGAATATAGTGATTACATAACTCATGCAATGACAACATTACTTGCAAAAACGGTTATCAATGAAATTTCATTGCCAGAAGGTCGACACAATTACGATAATTAAACTTTAGCATTCGTCCACACAGATGCGTGTTTCAGTTTTATTTTATATAGAATTATGTTTATAAAGTTCTGTATTATTGATTTCATCATTGCATACAAATTAGAGCGACAAGTTTTGACACGAGGCAAAGACAGAGGTAGATCTTTAGTAGAAATATAAGATTATGTTACGGCCCTAGGGAATTGTGATCTCAGCTATTTCTGTTGCTCAACACGTATTGTGCACAGTGTTATTTTGAACATATTCTCTTTCTGTTTACTGTATTTTCCTTAACTAGAACTAGAATGCATTAAGAACGTACAGGAATTTACAGGATCGAGTTTAGAAATAAATAGAATAATTTACTAGCCAATATAATACTTTTACACAGTGACACAACTTTGTTTATCCCCACCACCTACAATCATGAATTCGAAACTTTCGTTTGTCTTGACTGAGCATGCGCAACACGATGTTTTTGTTGATAATCGCGCAATGATATGATATTTTCATTTTGAAAACGACTTTTTTCCATAGTCTTTAACTTGTATTTCTAAATATTGTTATCTTTATTCGTTATGCACCGACTGTTGTGTTTCTTTTCTTCTTAAATTTAAATATAAACTAAAATTACATCATTATTTTTCGTTGTAATCAGAACTATTCATAAAATTTATGCAATAACATACGTAGTATCAATAAAAGTAACAAATGATTCTGTTATCGGTTCATGCAAAAAGTTTATAAATAACACTAACGCAAGTCCGATAAAATTTTGTGCTGAGGAAGGACTTTTAAAAGTATAAGATGCGTACTTTACATGTATATAAAGTATATTATAGTGTTGTTATACCTGGCATAATATGTATTGAAACAACAACAACAAACATTTGTAATCAAAACTTTCATAATGATTCGTTGTTAGTTTGACCTACATACTAATACTTGCAATGAACTGGAGACATGTTCGCGCATTTGTTTATTTTATATAAAATACAATTACACTTGATGCTGATCTTAGTGTTTCAAGGAATATAGAATGATTGAAGGTTAACTATGTAATCTTTAATAATTCAAGGTTAGGTTCTAGATTCTTCGCTACATGTTAATCCTGAACACCACTGAACATTGTACTAGATGCTTGACGTTAACTTGAAATTATCTTGTATACACCATGAATTTATTGACGGGCACAGAGCGGAGCATAAGTGTGGCCGTTGAGATGAAATTTACAGAAAGTTGGGTAATTGCTTGTGCTTGGGTTTAGCGTTGTTGGTGTAACACGGGTGATGCGTTCTGGGTCTCTCGGTACGGAAATGTCGTCACAAGTCTGTGTTCCCGGGCGCCTACTCGACCAGAGAGAAACAATGGCCTCGCGCTGGCTTGGTGAAAGCGCCGCCGGTCTAGATACGGTCATAGTCTGTCCGTCCATGTACTCTATGGTCGATGGTTCGATTCACGGTTCTCCTCTCTAACACTCCTCTCGTTTCTCTCCTCGCCTTCTCCTCGTACGCCGGAATTTCATTTACTTACAAACTTCATTCTCTACAGCGGCTATAGTAGAGTTCACCACTACTTGTTTGACGACTTACAGTGTATGCCGGACCACATACATATATCTATATGATTTACCACGTTTATTATCTGTTCATCTCTAGGTGTTTATCATTGATTTTATACGCACGGATCATCATCTAACTGTACCTAATGTTGAGGAATATAATTTTGATAAAATAATTAAAGCTGAAATCTTGTAATAACATGAATTTGTTAAAACCAAACTAACAAAATGAAAATGTCAATTTTTGGAAGATTACCTTCTGAAACTGAACAAATTTTATCAAATGTAATATAGCACTGCATGTATTCCAGTTCATTTTGATGTAAAATTAATGCTATTTTTTGGATTCTGTTTCTGGTTGGTTGCTTTGGTCCCGAATACTCTTAAAGAGTGCATCACCATATACACGTATGTATATATGGAGCGGTTAAATATGTGCAAGTGTGAACCGGTAATATGTAAGAAGTGGCATGTGGGTACGAATGCACTTCCCGGTAGCTATAAGCTATGGAGTATCCGCGATCAGTAGTATGAAGTGTGCATACGGATAGAGTTATTGGAAGTCGACTCACACAGAACTGCCGGTTCCGCTACTACCGTCCACATTACATTACTGGCTAACGTGTAAAGAATTACATGACTCCGTATAAAATATTCACAATCCGAGTGGAAATAAAAAGTTAAGGGTTGTAAGACGCCAGGTCCTGTAGGTAGGAATCTGTTCTATCTCTCTAGTACGAGTATAACAGCAGATAGAAGTAGTAGCACTCTGTTCTACCTACATGAAACCTGTGACAGATGATAAGGTCGTAAGGTAGGCGGGTGCGCCCACGCGGCGTCGCTTCTCGAAACTCACAGAGACGCTTGGCGTTCCGACGCTACAATACCCGTGACAGCCTCATCTCCATGCAAATGAGATTGCGCTTGCTTTTAGTCAACGGCGCACATGTACCATTTCAACCTTACAGCTGTCCTGCTTTAACACACTGTTGTCTGTATGTAATGTCATCTCACTCTCTCGCTCTCTTGCTCTGTGTGTGTGTGACTGTACGCGAGCGTATACCTGACGCCATCGTTCTCCACGTTCTGTACACAGACTCAATCAACCCGCTCGCTCTAAATCACATTTCTTACGCGTCGCCTTTGCTAATTTCCACGGCTGCTTGCTGTTAGTTCACGCGCCTGCTGTCATTGATAAGCGCCACCGTTCCAACGGATCAGCTCGCATTTATTAGTAGAGCTTTCTTGTTATTTCATTTACATACATCTTTCATTCTTCTATTACTACTAGTTAATAATAATTCTTTATAGTAACTTTGTCTTGTTGTTTCTTTCATATACTTTATTTGTTGCCATTGGTTAAAATGTATTGTACTCTTCTCCATATTGTCTGAATAAAGTACACCACTGGTATTACTGTACACTTTTATAGTATGCACTGCATAATCATATATATGTTTTACATAGTGCCAAGTAATAGACATAAAACTTGAATAGCTGACACTAGGCAAGTGTGTAGATTAGTGTACATAGTCAACTTTACACTTACCGTCTGTTGTTCTTGTACAACTATTCGCATAACTCCGCTTATAACTAATCTTTGTTGACCCTATCGCTTCGTCTCTTCCTCTGACGATGGTGCCAGTAGCTCGGCTGTGGTTCAATGTGACCGCAGAGTGCACGCCATTGTAACTGATTTACGTATTATCGAGATGTCGCGGAACGCGGAAGCGCGCCGTGCTCTACCTGTCACAGCCGCCTGCGTGTTACCTGTGTCATCGCCTTGCCCCTCACTTTACCCCACTCTTGCTTCTCTGCCATACCATACAGTTAACTGTGCCTCTCTGTACTCACTCACTCACACACACACTGTGCACCCGTTCGTTCCAGTCCCTAACCTATACACTAATAATACTATATGTATATTACATAGATATGCATGTATATGTATATGTGTGTCCTCTGTGTGTATGTGTAATTGTGTACGTGAAACTCACGCAATGTACTCCTGATAATATCGTTATACTCGCTTGATTTGTCGATCGATACACGCCATGAAATACTCACTACCACAGGATATAGAGGCACACACAGAGAATTCGAGTACTTCGAACATGTATATACCTATGCTACATACATGTATGTATGTACATATTTATACGTACACATACAGATCCTACGTTACACCGGAAACGAAACGTGTAAATTAGATATACACTGAAATGATGACCGACACGTTTTACAAACGACAATATATACAAATACAAGCAGCAAAATTCAATTATCATCTTAAACTACCCACTTGTACACTAGCTAATATAAACTGTATCTATATTAGTTAACAATTATTTGTAATTATTCCTGAAATCTTTATTAATGTAAAGACTATATGATATAGATATTTTACATCACATATTTAACATATATAAAATAATTAATCTTATATAGGTACTGGGATATATACTTGTATTTTCCACGAAAGACGATCTGTGATTTATAAAGATGTTTATTCTGTTCAATGAACTGTACAATCAGATAACTTAGTCGCGCATAGCACAAGTGAAAAATTCTCCTAAAGATGGTAACAGACAGATGCGCTACATACATGCGTCGTCTTTACCAACAGCTCGTATTTAACTCAATTATTTTACTCAGTACACTTATATATGATGAACCATTATCATACATATACAGTACATTGATTATTTGCCTTTTATAAATAGTCTAAACTAGAATTTGACGTTTTATAAACGCCACTTTCATATGTGTTTATCTCTACAGTATATATAATGGTTCCTATTTACCAAGAAAATCGTTGTGAAATAAATAAAACGTTAGTTTTCAGTACGCGACGAGAAACTAGTTCTAGAAAACAAGTTTGAAGAATACATAGCCATAAGTTCCATTGAAAAAGATTTATTGATCAACCTTAACATTTTCTTAATCAATATTCGTGAAACTATGTATCAGATTCAATCAATTTTCACAGACTATATGTATGTACGTGTGTGTGTGTGTGTGTGTAAAGTTATTCATTATTACACGTGAATATATCGGTGGCCGGAGGCTTGTGTTGCGCGTGCGCTACGCATGCACCCAATAATTAACGTGTAACGAATGTCCTTGTGAGCTGATAGTTACTCGCACACGTACTCGCCAAGCGGAGAATGTGTTCATTTAAAGATGAGAGCAATTACTTCGAAGATGTTCCATACGAAAGTGTGTCACCTCAGTACATTCTACATACATATATGGGGGACACACATACACACACTGTCGCCAACATGCATGCATGCATAAACACGAATTCTGCAGCTGATATGTGGATATGGAAATAATATAGTAGTGCAACTTGTGATTATATTCGTACGTCAACAGAATGCGCCTCGAAGATTATTCGAATATACTCGTATATGTAGAAGGCTGTGTTGTATACGCTATCCTGTGCACTAAATTCACTGACACACTTTCACACCTTTTGTCGCGCACGTACGCATTTATATCGATTGCAAAAATAAACATATTTCTTTATATCAATTCTAACTTATGTCAATGTTATCTATGTTCTATGTACATACATAATGAAATGATAATGTCTTTTTTCTTACAAACATTAAACAAATATTTAAAATTATACAATACAGTTTTCAATTTGTAATAATATTTAAGATTAGCGTTAAATTGACAGATGTATTTATTAACTTATATGTAAGCAGTATGTTTAGAGGAAAGTGTATTTGGCAAAGTTGGTAAATAAATCAATTAGCAGAGTGTATCTTTGAGATCGAAACAACAACAACAACAGCAGCAGAAGGATCAGGAGACAAGTAAGCGAGTAAGTGAAGGGCTGTATGAGCAGGTAGGTGGTGGGGGATGGTAGGCAAGGCTATCCGGTGGCTGGTTGGTTGTGTGGTATTATTAGTTTACACGCGAAACTAATCACGCGGGACAGCGTGAAGGACCCGGAACACGGTACAGCCGACTACTATTATATATAGCTCTGGTATTGTCGCTATCGCCTCGAGTATCTGGCTTGTATCGGCCGTGCTAGTAGTAGTGTTAGTATTAGTATTAGTAACATTAGTAGGTGGAGGTGGTGTGGAGGAGTGGTTTTGATCAATACCGGTCACACTAACGCCACAGCATGGCAGCTGGATCCTCGCGAGAAGCCACTATTGACCTGGTGTCAGTCCGGCCTCCGACCTCGCTCACGCACTCCTGTGACGTCACTGCGGCACCCACAATCACTTCCTAAAACCCTACTCTATCCAACCACCCTCTTATACACCCGTATCCATCCTTACTTCCACTTACCATGCAAACCTGCACCTCGTATATCTATATTTTATATCAGAACTTTTAACTGAGTACATCTCTGTTTCTACTGTTATATCAACACAATCTACTACATATTTTGTTACTTAAATGTACAACACTATATACATTTACTCACATATGTACATAATCAGTGGCCGGTAATTGAAACTCTCGCATTATTATGAAACAACGCACACACTAGTAATGTCAGAGTGTTCGATACGGTGTCAATATCGTGACGTCTATTTAGGTTAGGTCAGAATTGAAACTGTACCATAATGTTTACACGTGTACCACTTGAATATTTGTATTTATTGTGCGACTTTTACGAGGTGAAATCTAACAAACTTTACTCACATCACATCGTATTTATTTACTGATAACCGCATCAACTATTGCAAGATGAAGGTCGTCATGAGACCTCGATGTCATGTGAATCCTGAACGGTTTATAAGAATCCACTGCTACTCTTCCTGAATATACATCACATCATCTAGTAATTTCTAAATGGGATTTCTACTATTTTGTACAAATAATAAACTTTCATCTTCCTTCAACGTTATGTGTTAGAGTAATATGAATGTAGATCGAATGTTCTACACTATTTCTTGAAACAATGAACTCACTCAGAACGCACAGTTTAACGTAATGCAAGACAATAACAACCAATTATTATTTAGTTCACGTTATATGTTATAATTTCGTAATTGAAATTCGTTTCATAAGCCCAATGCTACCTGCCATTTGATTTTTTCAGAACGGGATAATTTATTGATCATATATTTGTTGCACACTTTCATTTTCCTTATTATAATTATTATACCTATTTGTGATCAAAAAATGTTTCATTCTCACGTACTTTCAAATCATATTTGTAGTCACGATGTATTTCTAAAGAATCAGATATAATGGTTCTTACTGAATGTGTTTTCAATGAATGAAATTCTGTACTCGATGTGTTCATAAATGCTTTCATAAAATTTAATATTCCAAATCCAATGTTGCCTTTCCCCTGCTCATTTCAATACCTGTCATAAACAATTAAACAATAAAAATAACATTCTATTTCGATTCAATGACATCATGTAACAAACACGATCATTGCTTCCATTAGCTAGCTAGCTGGTGTGTGAGTGCGTGTATGCGTACATGTCAAGATATGATCGGTATTTGACGAGATCACACAGCAGGGCAGAGTGTATCAGTGCAGTGTAACATAGATACACAGAAAGAAGAAAGTACGAAGGACTTTGAAGGTAGAACACTGTGTGACTGTCACGATATTGTATGCGCGAGTGAAAGGCATGGTACTCCGCGCACACTGACGGACACCGAGACATCGTGGAACGAGGCCGAGGGAACGTCTGTGTCTCTCTCTCTCACTCTGTATGTGTATGTATGTATGTACAGCTGCACTAGCTCCATGTCAGTATAACACGCGACACAACAACAACACACATTCACGACACTCCTAATTATATATGTATAATGAACTGCTGACAAAGATAAAATCATGTCACATGATAATGTCATCAAATGCGAATTAATGAATGTTTACATTTATATTTATTACATTAACATTTACCTATATACTTGCATAATTTTTTGGTTTCTCTTACAAAGACTATTTTGGTATAATGGGAAGGTATAGCTTTCATATGAATGATTTAACCGAGATATGATTTTATTTCGTCATACAAACAAACATTTTCACCGATGATATCATTACCCGCTGCTCGGACAAATAACCACAAAAACTCCGATAGTTAGTAAAGTGTCCCGCCCTGCCCAGAGTTGGAGCGTGGTGTCATCTTTTTGAAAACACTGGGCAAGTTTTGGAGGTGACGCGTCCATCGTTCGATGACCGCAACGCTACATCCCGGCTACATCTACCTGATATGTGGCTGCGCCTGTGACTAACTAATGAACGAACATAAGGGGCCCCCGTGTGTACCCGTATTGCTAGGACGATCCGTATTTGTGTCACGTAAATCTGAAAGACAATAACGCCCGTCTGCGGCCAGTGAAAAAACAAACACGTCTGCACGGCCTGAGCGCAGAGGAGTGTGGAACCGCGTCGAACGGAGATCGATACAAGAGTATGCTTCTCGACACCGCTGCCACTTAACAAACCCCTGCCGTTCGGAACCGTACTTAATCCACGCACACCCGACCCCGAAACTCGATCCATCCCAAAGTCCCCGCCGGTCTAGATCGGTCAGCCTGGAGGCCGTCCTCTGCTGCTACTACTACGCAACTACTATTCACATACAGTCCCATTGCCTGGAGTTATTCGACCTCGCATTTACTGTTACAGATAGAATCAGATCTCTCAACACATGCATGCGTGAATATTAGATCTCTAATACTGCTTCCTAGATCTGTGTAATTTAGAACTGATATTTAACAAAATATTTAGTGTCTTCTTTATGATACAAAGACATCTACATCTGTGTAAATTTCTATACAAACAAGTAAACCACCATAGCACACATGTGCATGTCTGGTAAATTGAGCGAGTATGAACATCGACTAATGACTAATAATAGGTGACAATGAGCTGTGCCGGGCCGGTAGGTAACGGTTGACTTGGGTGGTTCGGTGGCCGAGTGGAAGGGAACCAATATGACAGGTCTAAGAGGCAGAGTGACGGGTGAGCAGACAGTGTGCAGACGATGAGTGCGGGCGACGCGTTTTCGGCGATTTAAAGTGAAGTCAAGGTCAGCCCGATGCCGATACATATAATGTTCCATAGAATCAGAATGGTAGTGGTGAGTGAGTGAGTGAGATATATATCTCCTTACTCTGTCTCTGCCTGATTCTCCTCGTGTGGCATCAGTAGACCGTAGCAGCAGCAGCACCAGGTCCGTCGCCACCGCCGCCGCTACCGCCGCCGCTGCTAGTGCGCACCAGCTCACGTGTGACCGACCAAACAGGTTCAGTTGGAGTCCTCCTTAGGAGTAGATGCGTCTCGCGACAACGATGCCTACAACCGGCGATCAAACACTCTCCATTAAGTTCTTTGTCCCACGAGCTTGCTTGTGTACGTGTTCGTTCCCACTTGTCTTGTAGCGATCGTCTCACTGCTTGCTTGCCGCCGCCGCCGCCAAGCCGTGATGCTCTCTCGCAAACAGGTTCCGTGCGAGATCAAGTTCTCCGCAATCGTCTCACCTACAGTTGCGATTTCAACTGATCTCCAACTAAAGAATTCTCTTAACTCAGTACGAATTCACCACCACCACCTCCCCTTACCATTACCAGTGAAGATGCTCTCGTTAAGTACACGGTCCTACTGGACACACATACGCACACACATGTACCGTTATTCAATTAACAACTAAATACAGCACTGGAATCAAGTAGTATTAATCAATGTGTAGGTACACGATAGTAATATTACTTATCAAAATATTCTGATCTGCTAATGTAATATACGCGTACATTAGGTGTAATATATAAACATACAGTGTACGTTGTATAGAGTAGCATAGATGTATCATACAAGTATCCATTGATATTGAGTGTCGTTATTGTTATTTACGGGGACTATACAAGTAGAAGAAAAATGAATGAATGGTGTGCAAGAGGCACGCGGGGGGTCACGGTACTCCACGTCAACCGGTGGGCATCATAAAGGACACGCACTAAATAAAGAACAGAGTGTAGCTGTAGATAAGTACAGCAACCCTACTGTAGCAATGTGTAGAGCCATGGATGAAGAGGAAACTATACGTGCTCATCGCACGCGGGACAATGATCGCATTCCGGACATTGCTCGCGCATACAAAGGTTACCGGGCCTAGCGCCAGTACCCTGCGTACTATGTAGAGAGTAGAGCGAGTAGTAAAACTATACCAAAGTACCACCACTGGTACACCTTGCTCTCTAACAACATTACTCTCCGCGCGCTCACACACACACACACACACACACACGGCTACAACGTGCACGAATATCACGCAAAGCAGCAGATACAAGATAATGACTGCGGATAGAAAAGAGAAGAAGCGTCAATATGTTTGTTGTGAGTTTTGTTTTGCTTGGCCTCTGGCCGCCGAGTCAGCGACCTCGGTGAGAAACTCTCGCAACTATTCCGTGAAGTAGCTCGCCGTCGGTCGCGCGGCGCGGGAGTGAAGCGGGGAGCCGCCAATGAATATATGGGCGATATGTACCGAGGTCGGTGTGACAAAGAGCACACGAGCATCGGGTACTACAGGGACCAGAGTAGGATCGCACTAGTCAGAGAGGAGACACATACACACAGCACAACCATATATACATACACACGTACATACAGAGAGTGTGGTGGATGGAACAAAGGCAAGAGTGCGGCGCGCACGAGACATCGTCGAGCAAAGCGATCGAATCCAAAGTGAACGAGAGCGGGAAAAGAATGCACCGTAGCAGCAGTGCGGAGAGTGAGAGAGAGACAGACAGACAGACACTCACTCGGTCGAACGGCAACGCTGCGCACCAGCAAGCGAGCAAGCACCACACATCGGAATGTTGTAGTCGGTGGTTGCGGGAGGCTGGGTCAGTGTCGGCCGTTAGCGGTGTACACACATTTGTACATACATATCCATAGAAAGCATAGCACGCGCGCGCACGCATTCACTCATCATCATCATCATCATCATCATCGGCAACAGTGGCAGCGGCGGCAGCGGTGTGATAATAGAACACTGCCAGTGATAAGCAGCACATCACACTAGTGGCTAGTTCACGAATATCTATCAACATATATGTGAATGGATGGACAGACCTACAGTAGGGCTTGTATGGATTAGCCTACTACATATTTCAAGTACCAGCTACCGTTTACCTTCTTGATCTCACTAACTACAGTGTGAAGTGTTGTGGTATCTTTTCACTTGACCCCTGTGAGCGTTGTTCGGCTGCCAGGCTAGCTGGCTACTATCTGCGTTCACCCCGTGGCTTCGTTTAACTCCGTCACTTGTCTGGGAGCCGATTATAAAACGCTGATCTGTTTTCCTTTGTTTGTTATTCATATATTCCGTGCGTCGTCGTCCGAGTTCCTTCTCCCGTCCGGAGCCGTGAGTCCATTCATGAAGCCACACCATCATCACACGGAGCGCAGTCAGCGTACCGAACCGACAGGCACGGGCAGGTGAAGTCGCCAGCACCGATACCTATCTATCCGTGTTCTCCCTTCACGTACATAGCTAGCTAGCTAGCTAGGCTACACACTGTAGTTCAACGTGTATCATCTACTCGTAACAACGACGAGTATAAACACGTTCGTCTCGTCTTGTCTTACAGGAGTATAGAGGCAATGGAACGATGGCCAGAGTGCAAGAGATGAATGTTTACCGGTTTGGTTCGCGCCGCGTGACTCCCTATGATTCTGCCCACGCATCATCTTGCATGTCTCGCCAGGGCCCACACCCACCGAGCGAGCGAGCATTCTGTCGCCAGACCCCAGGGTTGGCCGTCGTTCTTCGTTAGCTCTTTATATATACCTATATTATACACCTATACACACACATGCATACATCCTACCTATGTTTCTATATGCCCACCGCCAAGTCTTTTCAACTTCAGACGCAAAGTTAAAAACCGTAATGACTCGAGTCGGCGAGCAGAAATAATATCGACGTGAGGAATCTGCCGCGCATACCGCATAAATTACTTTAAATTAACACCGTAACGATGGCATTGCACTGCGCTCAACGCACATTCATTTGCGCTCACACTAGGATCTCATATGCGAGTAGCACGTAGATATTATACAGTACATAAGTACATACAAGATAAACCATAACTCTCTACATATAGCTCTCTGTGTGCAGCTAGTTGCATATTAGTCAATCATCAAATGTGTACATATAACCTAAGTCTAGACATAGTTGTTGCATCGTAAAACATTACATTTAAATATGCCGAAATATCCTAATTGTAATACTGATTAGGATATGCATAATAATGATATAATAGTATTATGTACAATATGTTACTGAATATGTATCATTGATCTCTGATACAATTCAGTGGTAATTGTGTACCTTACATGTCTATATACGTATATAATCTAAACGGAATGACTGACTAACCATATTGATCCGCATAGTGGTCCGTAGCTATCATTGATGTGGCTGAGTAATTAATTACGTAGAGTGCGAACCACTATGTGTACAACCGTGTGGGCTGACCACCCACTTCTAGGCGGGGTCAACGCATCCAACGATATCGTGACCGACCTGTGCGTACGTGCATACCCAAGTTTTGTATATGTATGTGTGTGTATGTCAAGCGCACGCGTACTAACTAGGCATAAATGGTACTATGGGTAACAAGTTGTAAGTGTCACTGTAACTGTTGCCCTGCAGCCAGCCAAATTCACAACAATACAGAACTATATTTGTCTGTTTGTTTACTTCCTTCCTTGTACCACTATTGGGACGGTAACGCACCAATCCAGATGGTTTAGAAGATTTAGCAAACAATCCATACTGCTTGCGTCAGTCTTTTCGTTAATTTTGACCTATTTATTTCTCGTGAACAAAACGTACGTACGTAGGTTAGTGTTTGAGACATACGCAATGAACCTGAAATGAAATGCAAACCTGACTGTTACTAATATACAATGTTGGTTTACTTATATACTTGCAAGTACTACGTAACAAGTATTGTGGTATAGATTGCACGTTGCCCCATAATGTAATCGGTCAGAGTGTGTCACTAGCATTAAAATGTCAATGAGCGAGATAATGTTTTATTATCATAATCAATACATCTACGTAAGAGGTTATTAGGTGAGTAAATATAACAGGTTACAGAATTATAAGATAAAACAGAATATTCTATGTGAATATGTATAGATTGTTTTTCATAGAATGTACAAGTAACAGATATAGTTAATTGTGTTTAATAATCTACCCACCCACATTTAATTCTATTTGTAAATTGTCTGTGTATGCATGTGCGTGCCCCCATTTCTAGGGTGCGCTCTGAATATACTGTATACTTATGTACTTTGTATATAATGGGTCAAGGCCGGGGAAAGGATATATTTTGTGTTGTGTTGAATGTAATGTTTGTACCGCAGCACGGACGACCCACTAAACATTAGAACAAGGTTCGCATGGTGTCACGGAGTAGGAGTTGTCAATGTCATTTCATTTTATTCAGAAGGTCAATCGACACGTTCAACACAAACATTTATCCCTGTGATTAAAGTTATCCGGTCGTTCGTCCACTGATTCTCTCTTTTTCTATCTTATTCCCTTATTCACTATTTGTGACAACAAACATTTCAGCTACGTGTATTATTTACAAATTTCTATCTAACTCGTTTAGTAAAACACATCGGTAACATTAATTTTTCTGTTTTGCAAACACTCGGATAAATTAATTTCCATCTCAGATGCCTGTGTTTTCTTTTTTTGGTTGTTGTTGAATCACATAAAGCTATTAGGAATTTGTTTGTGGGAAAATTACAACGTGACATATTTATAACCACTTGCCCGTGGAGAGTTCTTAAAACCGGCACGCCAAGTCGTTTAAATGTCTGTGAGACTCTTGATTGCCGCTCAGCTCAACCGCTGAGCACAAGCTACTAAACTAATAAATTTCTCTTTCCAACTCTTTTGCCTTCATAAATATTCGATCAAATTGTTCCATAGCACCAGCCGAAGCATTATTGTTTAACTTGTAATTTGTCGAATAGACAAAACTATTTCCACTACTAATAAACAAACATTTCTCTATTCGATTTGATTTAATTCCTTTCACATTTGTATACCTAGTAATAGTGGTTAAATACAGCTATCTGTTAGAAGTAGGTGAAACTATTGTATAAATAATAATTTTCATAATTCTACAAGTTATTTATTTATAGCAAATTACAGGACAAGTAAATATTGGAATATTATAATTTGTAAATTGAACGTACAGGTCGAGTTTTGCACGTAGACCACCGCGAGTAAAGACTATATAGTTGAACTGGTGTGCTGCGTAGCGTTGCGCTATGTGCATTCGAGACGAGAGGAGTATGGCACGAGTTTACTAACGAGATTGTTAGCAGGTTTTTATTGGAGTGGCCATGAGCGATTTAACATTCCATCGTATATGTATATGTATACGTGTGTATGTATATATGTGCGTGTGTATGTACAATATCGGAGTCGTAGACTACTGCAAGTAGAGTAGACAGAGAGCAACGTTATAGTTGAAGGGGTTCGTGTTAAAACCAAGGATGTTCTGTTTCTTCATTATGAGGACAGAACACACAGTATACGAGTGACGTCGTCGGGTATACGGACTAGTTACAGCAGGAATACATTCCTTTATGGTTGGCTCTCTTGTCTGCATAAGACGCATCTGAAACGCAGCGAGCGAACACGAAAGAACAAACCGGTGTAGTCGGTTTTGTTGTCAGTAGATGCGCGCTGTAGCTATATAGTTGTGTACATGTGCGTGTGTGTGTGTTTGAGTGAGAGCAGATTCTCTCGATGATGATGTGACTGCTTTGTAATGGTTATTCACCCTGTCGGCAATCTGGTTACTGCATCCACACATTATACATTTATTACTTCTCTCTCTCTCTCTCTCTCTCTCTCTCTCTCTCTAAGACTTTAATTATAAATACAACAAAAGCAAATTAATCACATTTATTCATACACAGGATTCTTTTAATTACGGCAACAAAAATTCATGTATCTTCAGCCATACAAATGTATTCAATAATAATCTTTTGTGTTTCGTATGTTTAATTTTCTAGTAGCCTGTGATCGTGGCGATAGTTCTCATAATGTTGTTAACAATGGTGTAGATGATATTCTGTCTTCTTCCTACTTATTCATAACGTCTGTGCTCAGCCATTTATCTGTTATTTTTCAAATTTTCCGCTTGGGCAGTTAAGTTCGCGCGAAGCGATAAGATCCGCGATGAATGCATGGAGTCTGTGTGCTGATTACCAAGCAACCAGTGTGGCGCGCTACCAGTTGCACCGTCCACTCTCTCTCGCTCTCCCGCTCTCTCAATACAGAACAACAACAACACAACACAGCACAGCACAGCACATAGTGAAGAGAGGAGAGAACGAGTCAGTGCTATGCTGCTGCCCGCAACGCATTCCACCGTCGTGTCAGGCTGCACGCGGCTGCCTTCGTTTGGTAAAAATAGAAGATAATCTTGAACCTATAAGTTGCGCTTGCGTGTGTAGATACAGTCGCAGTCGGACGGTGCGGATCGGAACGAACGGAACGGTGAGGCGACGTGCGACTTCGCGCCAGGCGCAAATGAATGTGTTCCTATTAATAACATGACAGCGGTGTAAAAATATCGATACTCCTTACTTAGCCTTCTGCGCCCATTTTTAACGTTGGCCAGACAGGCTCCTCTGTCGCGGGTGTTAGCGCGTGCTCCGCATTCCAATGTTAGTAATTATAGACGTATAGAAGGAGAACGATTGATGAGAATCCAGACGTCATCACAAAGCAACATCACTTGCTATCAGTACTACTTACAACAACAATGTATTCCCCCAAATATAACAATAACTATACTGCTTTGTTTTTTCTTCCAACGTCTCTCCTTACAGTGCATACAGATTTAACAGGGGCACCTGCCACATTGGCTCGCAGTTTCGATAATCGTTGTTATTACAACGGGGCAACGCGTCGCACGTCAGCCCGGCCTTATCGCAACATATAACAGGTGGCAAGAAACGGGCAACTGCGTGCGTATGTGCGCGCGCGCGCGCCCGTTCTCGCTTGTGTTTTTAAGTAGCCGAATGTGCATATAGTTTGGTCCGCTGACGTATATGTTTGTGTGTATGTACCGGATGTTTTCAGTTTCTGGACTTTACGACGCGACAGACGACATTGACAGATGTACATAAAGTAAGGTAAGTGGCAGCCCTATGGATGGACGGACGGACGGATGGTTGGTGGTAGTGAATCGTTTGCACGGACCTCTATTATTAGCGCATATCGAGAATCACTATCGCTATCGCTATCCTGCGAGGTAGAGTACAGGAAGAAGCAAGCAGTTCTCACTGTTCGTGCGCCGCTCCTGCTGATGTTTGATGCTACTAGTTGTAGCGGGGCCAGTTATTTTCGGTACTTGTTTAGTTTGGCAGGTGGGGAGATGGATTGCGAGGAAGGGAACGTTAAATCTGGCCACAAGACAACTTCTGGCGTGCAGTACTCCCTCTCTCTGAATGCTCTCCATCGGAATCTCGAAAAACTCTCGCCGTTTTTAGATACACGCATAGGAATTATTATTTTTGGAATTCTCGTGAACGATGTATATTCCTGGAATAACTAACTTCTACTACACTGACTGCACTGATACAAGGGCGCACGCGCTACAACGAACGCACAGAAATACGAACGATAACATAAACATTTGCTAAATTTATCATTTGTTTATGAAATGCCATCCTTGTGCTTGGAGATGTTGCATAAAAAGAATTACGTTGTTTCTTCGTAGCGTACCTGCTTCGCACGTGTGTAAATAATATTTATACACTTTGAAACTTGTCGGTGAATTAAATGTAACAATATGTAGGTATAGGTAGTATGATCAGTGACGGAGAGTGATGATGTATTTAGTAGAGTAATACTCAACTGGCACGGCACGAGCTTTTTCATCGATTCACTGTTTGTTTGACTTTGAGCGTGGTCGCGGGTCACCGCCGTCGCATATCGCTTGCCCGTTGGCAGCGATGGCTTTGCTGTAGTGGTGAAGTGACGATATTACACACACCTCTACCTATTACACCGTCGCACCTGGCTGCTCACTACAGATCTACTCTTGCTGTCTCTCTGTGTATGTGTTGTGGTGGTATTCGTATGTTCCCGTTGTGTGTTGTGTGTTGTTACATGTTGATTGTCTATTTATATTGCCTGGGAATACAGTCGCATTCTCGCTCCTGGCCCATCATGTAATTACTTGACGAACGATTCGCTGTGTCTAATTTGCCGTGGTATTCGTGGGATTTCTCATGTGCACCCGTCACAATGGAGACCACCATCGTACACAATCACACACATACATACTTTACGTACTATGTACAAGCTACGCACTCAACAAAGCTACATCACAAATATCTCGGCTCTATAAACATAGCTGTACTGTTTATATACGAAAATAGATCAGATTCAACATATACACATGTATATATGCAGACAAATTTAACACATATCATTGTGGCAGATAGCAAATTCAGTTCATTATACAGTTGTATAATACTCTACAAGATCATTGTTTTCATTAAGTTTAACAATTTCACTTTTTAACATGCAATAGAGAGGTATCTTGTTTTTATTAACAATGAGTTTTCGTTTCAGTTTGTTTAGATACCAGATACCGAGTTACACTATTGCATTACATGGCTGATACCAAATTCACTTTCACAATTCATCAGAACAAAAATAAAACATGTATTTTTCAATTAAAATCCGTACAAATTATATTTGAGTGTTTCTGTAGAAAGTTAAATAACTTTTTGAATAAATAATATTAAGTAAAAAGGAAACTAATGTCAGATTATATTATATACTTTGAATATTTGCATTTTTAGACGCTTGGCACCTTCAGATGCCCCATAGTTTGTTTAAAGCCGCAGCACTCTGTACACATTGTATTTTTATCTCTGTTGATAACTGCTATTATTTCAAAGTCTCTTTATATATCGAACTACATATATACATGTACTTGTATTATAGTATATGAAACTAATCCTTCTCGTAAAATTAATTCAATGCACAGTATAATATGATTACATTGTCAAAGTGCAAATGAAGCTGACGTTAATGGGTAGTGGATAAACTTCATTGGTTAATAAAGTTTGTTATGTTCTTGTTCATACTGTCGACATTCTACGGATACTAGTGTTAATTTCTAATGGCTAGTTTCTCTAATGTATACAATAACAAAAGACATGAAGAGAACTGAATTCACACCTCGGCCAATCACAGCATTCTGGTATATACATAGGGAAAGCTTGTTAGCGACACACGTTGCCAGAATTAGAACGGCGTCGAGTCGTCGGCGTCGTCGGCTCGTCGTCACAGCAGCACTGTTAGTTCGGTGGATATGTATGTACTGGTTGTGCTGTGGGTGGTTGGGTGCTCCGTGCACTAGAATGCAACTCATCTCTCGCTCGCACGCTCGCCAACACGTCGCCAAGTCTGTGCATCAGCGCTCTCATCTTCTGAACTAGTGTGTCTCTCTCTCTCTCTGACTGTCTGTCTCTATATTATACATACATACGTATACTCCTCTTCATAAAGCAACATCTCTAATGTATACGATTTGTGTCCGTCTTGTTTAACGGCATTTTATTTGCGCCGGTATAATTTAAGAAATTTTAAATTCAAATATTTCCCCGTTGTACATTCTGCCAATGTTGTTGTGACATAAGTACAAATAACCTAAATGAAGGTCATTACTTAAAACCAATGATGATAAGTGAGTTTTGTTTACAGTTTTCAGAATTCGTTATCTGTTCGTGAAAATGCGTACCTACGCGCCCTGGTCAAACTAGTACGTTACACATTTGCTCATCGTCCGATTGTTGCGCAGTTAATACGTATTATTATTACTGATTTTACAACAGTTATAAATTTTACTTATCTGCCATATATAATACTTACCAGAAACAATACAACCTTATCATTAGAACTAATTTGACAAGGCCCGTGCACTAATAAAATCACATTGCAAAGATTAGAATTTCATTCCAGCAATACCGAGTATTTCTAATTAGTGTAGTAAGTTATAATTAGCCGTACAAATCTCGGGTAGAGATTTCTTAATTATCTTCTTCTTGGAAATACGCATGGGATGTGATGATTATTATAATACTATTACCGGTCTACTGTTCTTACATGTACATTATGTAAGAATAAAATTTAGTTTTGACGGTTTTTTTTCTTAGTCTTCTTAAACTATCCGTGAAGAATATTACTAAATTATAAGCAAGTTTTCACATGTAGCAGAACGTAACTATAGTGTGTTTAGTATATTTATTTATAAATTGTACACGTTTAGAGTGATATGACATTTGACTTGAATGAGATTTGTTTGTTGCGGAGAAATGTTAGGCTGTGTTAGGTGAATGTATGAATGAGTGTTTCAATGTTGCCAGGTAGGTGTTTTGCACGGCGTCGCGAACAATTAAGACAACGGCATCTCCTACGTCCGCTCTAGTATGTGTTGTGTTGATGGTGTGAGTGAGTGAAGCCGCTCATTGTCAACAGCTGTCATAATGTGTCGCGAGCAGGATAGCTCATTTGGAAACTAAAACAGCGGCTAATCGTCGAGAATGCGCGCGCGACCACACGAGAAATATTTAAATGTAGCGCAACGCGGCTCACCGTCGCACTCTCAAGGTGAGTGTGCGCGAAGTACCCGCCTCGTTCGCGCATACGTCACGTGATAAACACGCACGTGCCGATTTGCCAATGTCATCCTCCAGAATCGTCTATTTGGATTAATATCACTCCATACATGTATGCATATATACGTACACATACATTCATACAGTATATCTATTATAGCTCTACGGGTATGTACTTCAATTGTATTAGGTATGTTGTTTGTTTACAACTGACAATTTTCACCTCGATCATAAATGATAAAACGTCCATGACAAATATATGTATGGAGTGTAGTAGTAGATAATATAATGTTTTATTGCAGATTATTGTAATAATATACATTAGAAAATAATGTATTTATACAAAATAAAATAATAACTTTTATTTTCATCAGTGTATATTTGTAATAATAGTTCTGCTATCGTTACAAACGAAAATTAATGTTCAGAATTGTATACATACTAAATATAATGTATCAATTATGAACTTTAGTGAATACAATGGCCTGTACAAATAGCGAATCATATTTTTAGATTTCCATTTTGTATAGGTAACTGAATATTTATTTCAATATTAATTACAATATTTGGTTAAATAAATACTGTTTAAGTTGGTTGAGTGCTTGGCTTCGAGTTTATTGATAACAGTGTATTTTTAAGCGTTCATATCACACGTCACGTGTTTTATCTTATCACTTATATTGTCAATCTGTCGTAGTTTTCAACATAATACAAACACATGTTTTATATGTTTCAAATAAAGGGAATTATTTTATATTGAACCTTGCACTTTTCGTGTAATAACGAAACAGTTATTTTTATTCTGGTTTATGCAGGAATACAGCAACATTTACCAACAATTACATAGAGAAATATTAAATAGAATATGTTTAGTTATAATGTTGACATATATGTATGTTACAGGGACAATTGTTTATCATTTATAAACAAATATATTCTTGCTTTGAGAGCGCAATGTAACGTTACGTAACTGCGCAACCTGTTCCCCCGCACGTCTCTGCACCGCTCGTCTGTAAATGAACGATACCTTCTTCTTTTCCGACAGAACACAAAACAATGCGCCGACGTATATGTAGCGCGTGTAAACATGTCACCTTGAATTCAATCGCGGCGCAACTTGTGATTTTTAACAAAATACCGCATTGTACCTATATGCTAGTCGCGCTGTCGTTATGTACAATGTTTAACTAGTAACAAATATTCGTGCACACTATCATATCGAATAGTTTCTTGCTCAATATAACTATTATGAATTAGTGGAAATTTCATTAAACAGTAAACAAGGAATTATAGAAATATAATCACTTATTTACCAATAAAGAGGATCTAAAAAAATTCCTTTTCACAACTAATTAACATAGCCAAAAAATATTATTGTTTCACATTGAAAAATATACCACTTTATTAATTTTTCCATTCGTTTCATTCATTATCAGTTAGCGAATTAGACCTTGATAGTAACAACAATTTAAAAACATTCCTTACGTTACGTAGGTAATAATTTTATCAGAACTAAGTTATTGTCACGTTTTTAATTTGTCCAGTTGTATTGATTTTCTTCTTTGTGTAAGCTAATATTAATCTAGCTGGCAGAAAACAATGTAAACAAAGTTCACGTTGGAAACCGATTAGATATGATGTGTGTGACGCCAACACCAGCGAGTGAGTGGTCGTCCCCTCTCATATGAATGTGTACATGTGTGTGTGTGTGTGTGTGTGTAGGCGGACGGACCAACACACAAATACACTTGGTGTTATTAAGGTTGCTTGCTCGCTCATCATACACATCAACTAAACTAAAACTTGCTTAACTTTCTCATGTAAATAATCTACTCGTCTGTTCTTGTGAACGATCCATGCAACTGGTACTGGACTTGTCTATCGATGTTACATTCAAATACCTACCTAACTTGCCCATACAAGTTAGTTAATTCTTTAGTAACACATGCCTCCGGTATCATTGACCATAAAAACACGGATCGATTACAAATACTAATCGAAGTACCTTGTGATTTTGATCAAGATAGTATGTGATAACATTAGTTGATTGCTTTAATAAGTGATTGAAGAAAAGCATCGATTTTTGAAGGTCGTCATGGTTGAATAAATTATACAATTATGAACAAGTTTATTGCAAAGTGACCTGTAAGTGAAACAAAAGATAACAACACTGTTTAGTTCATTAGTTACAAGTATGATAAAGCATGTGAATTATGTGTACATATGCATCCATGCACGTGCTACATGCATCTGATAATGTTGCCTGAGAGTAGTATAGGAACTACAGTATTCTATTGGTCGGTTGGACGGACATCAGCATATAGACAGCAAGTGTAACTAACTAACAACAGCTGGACTAAATACTAGTACTATTTTGCGGAGCCTGAGCTGTTGTGACAGGTCAGGCGACAAATCACCGCAGCGCAGACCGACGCCGGCGTCGCTATGCCTGTACTCCGTGAACTTGCATGCGTGAACCCGTCCGTAACGCTCTCTCGCACTAAGGGGGTGAATCGGACAGAGACGGAGAATAACGAACGGGAGCGCAAGCATACGGCCATAGGACAGAGGGTGCTCTGCACATACATCGCTACACAACGCACACACAGCTCTCTCACCATCCATACACACACTATACAGATGGGTAGATAGCTAGATATACAGCGAGCGAGCGAGCGAGTGAGTGAGAGCGAATATTGCCGAGTGCAGAGTTCGGGTTGGGTCGGGTACGGTGGTGGTAGTTGGAACGCTTGGCATGATGGGCGCGCGTACAGGGTGAAGGGGGTTGGTTGATGACGACGTCGTGTTACGGACGACACACAAGGGTGAGTGAGAGAGAACAAGAGAGCGAGATTTCACGCTCCACCCACAGAGAGACACACCGTATCGGCGCATAGCAGACTCTCTGTACGTACACTGTGTGTGAGTGAATATATACCGATCTGGCAACGCTGGCCCGCTATAACCGATATTGTGGCCGTGGATGGAATGAAGGGGAAATGGGAGCTCGGGTCAGATCGTTGCCCCCACCACTGCCGTTGGATCTGTTGCCGTCTTTGTCTACCACCTCTGCTTTTCGTGTGCGTTGCTGTCGCCACACTCAGTTCTGTTGTCGACATTGAGTGGTGATGTTCTAGAACAAACAGTACGCTCGGGTCCGTTAGATGTACGGATGTTTGTGTGTTGTGCTGCTGTCGTTTGTCAGTTGTGGAGTTCGGTGACGGGCAACACGCGCTTATTACCAGTGAATTATTATTCATTATTAGCGTATAGTTTAAACAAGTACTTGGTGTGTGAGCGGAACGTATAATAACTATTCTCGTATGTCTGTGTGCCAATGCTGGGATATACATCCTATAGGTATATATATTAAAATTATCATCATCTTCTACTTGGGATTACTTGTCACATTCAGAAAAATACATATATCATTTATGTGCTACTACTACTACTACCGCTGCTGCTGATACAACAACTACAAAACAAATGTGTCTTCAAAGGAACAGTGTTTTACATTAAATATTTGTGATCATCAATCACTACTTACAAGTGTCGAGTGTCGTGCATGATCATCTGAAAAAATAAAATTTGTGAAATCTTGGTGCATTTTCTCTTTGGATTATCATTCGTGAAAGTGGCTCCTGTCATTTTAAAATAGAAGTAACAAACCTTTTTATGGAATGTATAATTCCAGGAAAATTAAAATGTTTACATACTTGGATAAAATAAAATAATTGCTTTAATAAAAAATTTACTGATACGGTCTATAGAAAACGCACTTGGAAATTAAGTAATGTTTTACCAAAGCGTCAAGTGACCGTGTAAATTTCGGATAAGTTTGTGTATCGTGTAACATTCATTAGACATATGATTGATTGTAGTGAGTTGTCAGTCAGTTAGAGAAAGGAGTTGTTGTTAAAGTCTGTCAAACAGAGAGACAGTAGCTGCCAGTATTGCAATAGAATAGAGAGCTGTGTGACAGAGCGGCTAGCAGCAGCAGCAGCAGCAAAGTAACAGTGAACTAATTCCACAGACAATCACACACAGAATAATAATAATAATTGGGCCGAGCACTGCAGCACGGCGAATGTTCGCTGTTCGCACTGCGACAAGGCGAACTCGACTGACTGACTCGCTGAACTGTTATTAGCACACTACACATGTACGCGTACAACAACCAGCGTTCTAACGCCGGACCCGGTGTGTGTTTCAGGGATTGGTCGCCGGCGGGCGCCACCCAACAGCAGTTGTCTGTCGTGACGACAGTTTGGGGTGTCACTACGTCCACACAGTCCGGACCGCACGGAAACTTCGCCACCGGAAACGGACCACCGCCTGGTGCGAACAACGGTTACGGACACCAATCTCTCGGCAAACAAACGGCTTCTTCCTTTCCAGGAGCGTACAGGCAATCGGTACCTGGGTGAGTAGCATCTTTTCATTTTTGTTGTACTTTCCCGCAACGGGACCTGACCGACCTACCACCCTCTTCTTCTTTAAAACTTACTACTACTAAATGTGAGAGTTCCGTGTAATTCCCACGATTCAATCCAGAGATCCGTAGTCAGGTAGATCGAGGGAAAACCCTCGGGTCTAGTGATTCCCAGAAAAGGTAGAAACACCTGAATCCACCACTCACATTCAGACATAGTTTTCAACTTTAAAACTTTTCTATCCGCAAGCGAAAGTTGCAAGTTTCATCATGACTTATTTGAACTTAATTGAAATTGTTGGTAAAGTTTTATTTAACTTTGCCGAGTTTGCAGTCACTCACTGTCCGTTAATATGTATGTATGTATGAATTGTTATATTCGTGGCAATGTAAAATTCTCTGAAAAACTACGTGTTCAATTAGGGGTTGATTTTACTATGGGAACAAAGGTAGCCAACATTTAACAATACAGAAAGCAAGGGGTACGTAAACGCGACAATTCAGAATGTATATAGTTCTCTTTTTTACAAATAGAATTTAGGGGGTTGTCAATAACGGTTTAGCGAGGTGGGGAGGCTGGTTGGTTGCAGTAGTCAATACGACGTCTGGCAGCTAGCGACTGTGTGTGTGTGTGTGTGCCTACTTTGTGTATAGTTCAGCCACTGGTACGTACGTACGTACGTACAGTACATGGTACAGTAAACCCTCCATACCACACTCCCATATAAACGGCTGTTTCTCAAAAAAGCCCTTCCCGGTCGCCTCACCGCCCTCCGAACCAGGACTCTTTGTCGTCAACTATTATTCTGTCACCCCATGTGCGACCCTGTCAATCGTCGAATCCATGCCAAACGTTCATTTGTTTCCTTCGCAAACACACAACGCACCCGCTTCACTCGTCTGCTAACGAGTAACGACTCGTTCCATACACAAATGTACACTAAATTCACCTTTATTTTTTCTCTATAAAACGTTAAGGTGTCCGTGAAAAAATGTAACTATTAAATAGAAAAAGAACGTGCTGGAATTTTCTCATTACTAATTAATTGTGTACAAGTGTAAGTTTTATGTGTACTAAAGTAAAATTTGTTATTCTAAACTGGGACAAGTCCGAAAGCTTGAATAATTGAAATACTCAGGTCAATACACAACGCACAGTTGGGTTGCCTTACAGGCAGGCGTAACTTAATATCAGTGAATATTGTAAACTAATATAAATTTTACAGTTATTATTCACTAAATATCTAGAATAAACTTATATAAGTTTTTGAATATGTTGGAAAATTATTTAAAAAAAGATTATTAAGAATTGCATAATAGTATTTTTGTTAAAAGCAGTTTATTATTTATTGAATGCAAGCTTGTGAATAGTAGAATTGTTTTGTAAATATTCGCGTTGTCGCGATATAAAGTGTTTGTTGAATCGGCGCGTACAGTACGGATGATAAGCATAGCGTTTCCGTGTGTCGATACGAATGCGGAAGCGTAACGTTACGGTGTATTTATAACATCTAGGCTACCGTACTACTAAATAAAACAGCATCGATGGCCATGGAATCTTCTTGTTTTAATAAAATCTTTAATCCATTATACTATCACTGTAATACGTGATTAATTATTTTTACTCTGGCTCTATGAAATTCTGATGTAATAATTTTTATTTAGCTGAATAATAGGTTTACGAACATACGTTATAATTCTGATATTAAAATAGTAACTTAAAATTGTAGTATTAAATATTTAAATCTGTTTACAAATATTTAACGTACGTTAGGTTGTGTATATTTTTGTATAGTTTGGCATGAGAGGTGTATTTGAATGGTTTGTTATTGTATGTACACAGAGTTGGTGGTTATGGCGTGGCTCAGACGGGGGCCGGCATGAACGGAGCCCCTGGTGGCGGGCCGGGAGTGACCGACGGCACCGGAGGACAGCAGTACCACCAAGGCAACGCACTGAGCACGGCCGCAATGGTCGCCGCAGCCACGGCAACAGCAACAGCCACCGCTAGCGTGGTAGCGCTGCAGGAAAACAATCAGTTTAACCAGGTAATACCATCACACTCTACATACATACATACATATATACAGGTATATTGGCATGTATCATACAATATCGACAACGTCATACCGCGTGTGAATACAACATGGCAGATGTGTTGTTACATTGTGTACTCATGTATCGATTGTTTTGTCCATGACAGATGCAAGGGCAGCAGTATGGTAGCGGATACGGTCAACAGCGTGGTCACGGACCAATGGGAATGTCCGGTATGGCCATGAATAGTATGAACGGTATGAACCCTATGAATTCCATGGCTAATATGGGCATGAACGCGGCCGCCATGCACAATAACATGATGAGCGGCATGGGCCCTGGCACAATGAATATGAACAAGATGGCCATGCAAGGCCCCGGCAATCAGGTGTACCCGCGAAGACTAGCACCTTATCCCTCGCCAGCCATGCACATGTCCCAGAAGCGGGGACAGCAAGGTTACCCCAGCACGGGCCCTGGTCCCGGACCCACCATGCAACCCGGTTTCAATCCTAACAGCCCGCAATACCCGAGCGCGTACACAAACGGGCGACCGGGTTTCCAGAGTCAGTATCCACCGCAACAAGCGCTCGGCCCGACTGGAACATTCGGCCCCAGTGGTAATGTACGGAGTAGCGCGGTAATGCGACAAACCACACCGCCCTACACAACGTCTGGCCAATACTTTGCCAACGGTTCCATGGGTCCAACGCAATTCCCCAGCCACCATTCAACCAGCAACCAGTACGCAGTGAATAACGGCACGGCACAGTACGGTGCACCAAGTAACCAGTTCCAACAGGATGTGAATAGCATGCGGAACAACATGAACTACCAGCACAGTCCGATACCGGGCAATCCAACGCCACCACTGACTCCGGCAAGCAGCATGCCTCCGTACATCAGTCCCAATCCAGATGTAAAGCCCAACTTCAATGACCTGAAACCTCCAATGCCTATTCAGAGTACGTATTCTACTATTAGTTAAATTCTAAGAGCCAATATGGTAATATGATTAGTTACTAATGTATGATATTTTATCTTACAGAAGATGACGAGTTAAGACTAACATTCCCAGTCCGTGATGGAATCATTCTACCTCCATTCAGACTGGAACACAACTTGGCAGTCAGCAATCATGTGTTCCAACTGAAACCCACTGTTCACCAGACGCTAATGTGGCGCTCGGACCTCGAGTTGCAACTGAAGTGTTTCCACCACGAGGACAGGCAGATGAACACGAATTGGCCGGCGAGTGTTCAGGTGTCTGTGAACGCAACGCCACTCGTCATCGACAGAGGTGAAAATAAAACCTCGCACAAACCATTGTACCTCAAAGATGTCTGCCAACCTGGCCGAAACACAATACAGATCACAGTATCAGCATGTTGTTGTGTAAGTATCCGTTGTAGAGAAACCGTTGTAAGATGTTGATTCTGTGCAGCGGTGTACTGATGTTGATATTATTACATTACAGTCGCACTTGTTCGTGTTGCAACTGGTTCATCGGCCGAGTGTACGCAGTGTACTACAAGGCTTATTACGGAAACGCCTACTAACCGCGGACCACTGTATAGCGAAGATCAAGAGAAACTTCAACAATACAGTGAGTTCAGGATCGAACATGACCGCGGATCGGGATCGAGATGCCGTTGAACAGACGGCACTCAAAGTGTCCCTGAAGTGTCCAATCACATTCAAGCGCATCACGTTACCTGCTCGGGGGCACGACTGTAAACACATTCAGTGCTTCGATCTCGAGTCTTACCTACAACTCAACTGCGAACGGGGCTCCTGGCGATGTCCGGTATGCAAGTAAGTATCGCATACATCTGTATGTGGAATATAACCTATATCAGTCTCAAACATAACACTAAACATGCTTTATTTCCACTTATTGTAGTAAACCTGCACAATTAGAAGGCCTCGAAGTGGACCAATACATGTGGGGCATATTAAATACACTAAATAGTTCCGAAGTTGATGAAGTCACCATTGACAGTGCTGCTAATTGGAAGCCAGCCAAGAGTATAGCACAAGGCATTAAGGTATGAGTTCTTGTCAAACATTCAGCCATGCAATATATACTCGATGTTAAACATATCACTCATGTACATATATTTTATTTACAGATGGAAGATGAAGGCAATGATTCGTGTGGAGCAAAGAGGCTGAACAAGGCGATGTCACCGGGCAGTATGACGCTACCTACCATGAACAACTGGGACATGTCCCAGGCAATGTCTCCATACATACCTCCCGACATGAGCAGCATCGCCAGCGGTTCCATGATGAACAATGGACCGCCACCTTCCTACAACACGAATAACAACAGGAATGGACAAATGTCGAACTCGTACGACTTTGGCACCAACTCCAATCCTGGCAGTAACGAATACAGCGGCAGTAACGGTCCATTGTCACATCTCAGTGACTCTGTGAACTCGCTGGATCCATTGAATGCCATGGAGAAGTCCCTCAACGACCAGGTAACATATCTGTCTGCATATTATGAATTCTCTCGTAAATAGATTTTATAATACTTATCTTGTTCAGACGTACATGTTTTATTTAATGTCTTTATTGAAAAGGAATAATGTTTATTATTTTGTTATTCACTTACTACATATATCTTAGGATTGCTAGGTATAAATGGTTTGGTTTTTAAACATTATGTTGTTTGTGTGTACAGATGCCTCACACCCCTCATACACCTCACACGCCGCACACTCCTCATACGCCTGGCGGCACACCCGGCAGTGCGCATACACCGGGCGGTGGTAATAGTGGGCCGCCCAGTGTTCCACCCGCCAACGAGAATCATCTGAACGGCAGCACCGCGTCCAACAGCGAAAACAATACATCCGCCTCGGAAATACCATCCGACCTAAACTTTGATCCGGCGGCTGTCATCGATGGTGAAGGCACTGGACAAGAGGCGCTCAATGTAAGTATTCTCCAAATCCAAACTCATAGAATGCATATTGATTTGTTGTATAATCATATTCTGTACGATGCCACTCTGTCTCTCTCGTTACAGTTATTACCGGACAGTGTTGACCCTATGGAACTGTTATCGTACCTGGACCCGCCCGACCTAAACACACCGCCATCGAGCGGTGCGAGCAGCAACAACAGTGGTGGTGCCACCACGAACGACGATATCCTGGCTTTGTTCGAGTAAATGAGTCGACTGAGTGAGTTTACCTCTCTCTCTTGTCTCTCTCTCTCTCTCTCTCACACACACACACACACTGTCAGATACTGTCCGTGTCCGACCATAGCGTCGTGTCGCCAAGTTAAACAAAACACAACACATAGTTCCTTGCACAGTGTACGTGTGCGGCCCCAGTCACACGATCAAACAAAACTAACACGGACAATTTGTAACAAACATACGGGGACATTATGTTTGTGTGCGTGTGTTATACGTGCCGGAGTCGTAACGTACCCGTGCTCCAATGCATATATTGTATATGAAATATATAACAAAACCCACCGACCTTCGGGGTCCTTGATAGTGTGTACATGAACCTCGCAACCAAACTCTCTGGGACCCTGGCCCCACCCTGTCGCACGAGTCGGACACCCACACCCACCAGAGAGGACGTCAGCCAGCCCCAGCTGCGCTCGCTTACTGCGCCCGAATCGTCATCGTTCTCATATATGTAATGTCGTGAGTAAAACAGTCACAACATAGAAGTCTTGTGCAGCAGCAACAGTGGCAGTAATGTGCAGTGTATAACTTGCATACATATAGTCGTGTGTATGTAATGGATAGGGAGTTGTGGAACATTCACTAGCTCCCCGTATCACCCGCCCTCTCTATATTCTCTCAGCGTCCCCCCAACCCGCCCCACGGCCCCCTGTGTATATGGAGGATACACACGTGTGATAAATACAAGACAACTGTTCTAAGATGAATGTGTGTGTTATAACAAGAAGTGTAATGAAACGAAGGTCTAAAATGAAGCTATTTTCAACATGTATTATTTGTACATAATCTACCTACTAAAATAATAATAATAATAATATTATATAATGGCGTATACTCATATTGATGGCCAGTTATAGTATATAGTTCTATTACTACTTAACATAAAATATACAATTTAGTAAATAGCTGTTGGAACCAAAACATTGTAAAAAGGATTGTCTAGTAACTTAATCATTTAGAGAGAGTCGCATCAGACCAGTGATCAGTATATGTATAGTGGGCTGTGATGTAAATACAACTCACACACACACATACACCGCCCGCTACGTCTAATCACACGCTGAGCGACTAGCTGTTTTTGGCAAATTTCACTCCATTTCGGTGTCTGTCAGCTTCTCAAGTATTATTGTGTGTATGATGTGTGACAGAGTACGGTCTACGCATTATACTACCTGCGTTCAGTCTAGTGATCACCACCGTCAATCATTTCATCATTCAACTCACCTCACTACTCGCCCACTCAACTCAACTCAACTCAACTCAACTTACTGTGTTACCAGCATGTCGGACACATACCATACAAGATTAAACATTGTTACACTGCCATGGCGATTACACACAGATACATACATGCATACATAACCTATATCTCGCATTACATCAACACAAGTTTATTTCAACACAACAAATCATAGAAATATGTTACACATCCCTCGTTATTTACATATATACTGTGTCCCATCTAGACGCGTGCTTACTGTTTGATATTCAAACGTTTTCATTTACAAGAACAATCACTCTCTTTATAAATAATTATTATTAGTCTATCAATTTACCAAAACCCTGCCCTGCCCCCACAGACCACCCCCCTCAATGCAACAACTAAACTAAAACAATTGATCGACATACATACATACATACATGTAGGTAAACTGTTATATAGATGGCTTCTTCTTTCTTGAAAAAAAAAAACTGTGAAGACCATCAATCAAAATATTTTAGCACTGACATAACAATGGTTATGTAAAGTTAATGAGTATTGTGATTCTTATGTGATAATTATTCGAAATATATTATGGGTTTTTGAAGAAAGTGTGTTTTTAAGTGTTTTACTCCCAAAAATAAAAAAGAAACTGTGCACGTGTCTAGGTAAGACTGTGATGTTTTGCTTTGTTGACGAGCCCACATAATGAATGATTCTGTTATATTAGAATATTGTGCGAGGTGAGTAGTTATAGAAGTCAGACATAGTTATATAGCGACTCTTCATATATACGGTACATATTTCATTATACATTGGTCGTTCGCTGAACTGAACGCAGAGCAATTTGCACATTAGATTAGAAAAGAAACACGCGACATTCTAAAATTAAGAACCTTGTCACATTTAGGAAGAGTATAGTGACTACTAAATAAAAATATTATAACATATTTAGCGTATAGTGACAAAATACCGGTGCAATTTATAAACGGCCAATTAAATGTAGATGTCCGCAAATTATCTGACATACAACAAACAACAACAATTATTACTACAATTAGAAGAGAGAATTACTCATGCAATAATATAAGTCAAATGATTATTTACATACAATCACACATACAGATACAGAGGAGGACTGTGTTCCATTTTATGAATACATGGATTATGTTTGTCAACAATATATGTTATGCAAATAAGTTACATTTCACCAGTATATACAAGTGCTTCGGTTCTATCAGATAATTTATGGACAGACAAAAAGCTGTTCTTATTTATTTATTTTTTTGAAAGGGAAGCCACATGAAAAATATTTACGAAATATATATTTTGAAAAGTACAAGCGTTTATTGAACAGCAATAGGAATTCCCTAAAATATGTTTTAGTCGTTATGAAAGTTACGATAATGTTTATTCAAACCATTCTTTTTGAAATATTTTAATAAAATTATTGGAAATAAAACCATTATTTTTTGTTCTTTTATTCCTCAAGTTCAACCTTAACCACTAATTATAAATAATAATATTTTTATTTTATTCTTTTGTTTATTTTTGTTAAAATCAGGTAAGTTCAAAACTTTTAACATAATTAGTTCCATTGTATTACTGTTATGAATATTCATACTTATTATAAAACAAATACGTCATTATAAATAAATTTTTGTTACTCAATTTTCAAGATGAGAGAAGGTCATATTAACTAATTTGAAAACAGCATGCGTACTGACTTTTTTTTTTAGTAATATCCTTGAAAATTTGGGGCAAATTTGGCGTAATCTGTTTTTATCGGTTGATGTGCGAATATTTTTTCCATAATTATGTACATTTTTATTATATTAATATTTACATAATTTATTGTTGTCTGGCACATGATTTTAATAAAACTTATTATGACATATAATATACACTTTATGCATGGCCGAATTAAGGTATTTTAAATGCTTAAACAACAAAATTTGAGAAAAGCACTACCTATTAATCATTTTGTAGATATTGTTTAAAGTAATTTTATTGCGAATATTATGCATTCGATATGATTTTTATTCTCGTTACTAATATCAACACAACGAACTTAGGTTTATATAAATTATATTGTACATAACAATTACTTGTACAATTTTTTCATGCAATTTTGATTTCATTTAAATTATAACATTTCTTACAGTGTTTTTTTTTGCATTTATAATCAATAATTCTTGTAAAAATAACTGTTTACTATTTTTAATTATTAGTACCGCGACATCTGGCGTAATTGTTATTACAAAATTTCCAATTTTATGTTATTCTGTTTACAGGCTGGTAGGACTACACTGTTATCGGCAAGGTCACGAAATTATTAATCCAAGGTCAAAAAAAAACCTTTTTTGTTAATACTGCAGTAATTTCCAATTCACTGGTCCGTATTGATACAAATGTACATATTGAGCAAATAAATTAACTCTCAATATATTTTCAGTGCATTAAAATATATATTACACAATGTTTAATATCGGTTTACAATTAATTATAATCGTTTATTACATTATTAAATTGAATCGCTATTATGTAAATAGCAGTTAATCCGGCTCTGTAACAGTCACCGTATAAAACGTAAAATGAAAAAAAACATTTATACAGAAGATATTTGTACGGGAAAGAGTACATACAGGAATCAACATGTCTGCCAAAATATTGTTTTGTACTGTATTAGTTGTGTTGGCTTTGTCAACGTTTGTTGCTGGCGAAGGTAAGTTCTATGTACTAATATGTATATAAAAATTAATACTTACATTTGCCTTCTGCGTAGAATATTGTTCGTTGATAAGTAGCATTGGAAAATCGACATTATGATAAAATAAGTGTGCATATTATATTGAATTTACAATTTCATGTTACACAGCTGCAAAATAAAAGATTTTAATTTTAGTTTGATATATTTTCATATCTATATATACAAGATGGGACTGTATTACTATTGTGAGTATGGTATTATTCATCTCTACTAATAAATAAAGAGAATATATATTATACAAGCAATCATTAACACTTTGACTGCCGAGCCGATTTTTGTAAAGGAGACCCACAATAGTGTGTATCCAAAAGTATACACACGACAGTCAAAGTATGTATTATTTAATACCTATATTCATGTGTATATACAGTTCACTGTTTTTGACATAAGTTTTTACTATAATTTCCTTTATTTGATTGACAGCTATCGAATGTAAAAGACCACATGAGCATTATGCATGTGGTAGTGCCTGCCAAACAGAGTGCAAAACCTTGGGCCAAATATGTCCCATTGTGAACATCAGATGCAACGATGCCTGCTACTGCGATGACGGTTACGCTCGCGATGCAAGTGGCACCTGTATTCCGACCAGTAAATGCCCATAACGTGATCGACCTGGATAAAAAACCGACACTACAACATCTCTAAATACACCTTCACTTTGAAAACATTTCTAACAATCTGTTGCCAATAAATACATGACATTCATCCTAGCAACATACACACTCTTAATTTGTTCTAGTTTGCATGTTGTATAACAATGAAATAAATGTAAAAGCACACTTTTATATTGCATCAAAATATTTAGTTCTGCAAATTTATTTTAGCCAACAAGATTATCCTTAACAATACGAGTTATTATTGAATAAAATACAGTAATGCATGAATAATCCGGACAGAAAGTTGCCAGACCCCATTCGGATTAACAAAATTTCGGATTATAGAATCATAGTGTATGGTATCTATAATCCGAACGTGTTTAGCGAGATGTATAGATATGTTATTAAGCGATAAAAATGTTTCTATAATATTACACAATTAAATTTATACGCAATAACTATAAAGCCATTTATTCCAAATAACAAACAAAAAACATTTCAAATATAAAATGCGGAATAAAGACAGACAAAATAATGTTGTTGGAGTACAGAATACAGGATTATGGATACCTATTTATAATGTTCGGATTATAGAGTAGTTCGGATTATAAGGGGTTCGAATTATTCATACATTACTGTAATAACAAAGTTAAAATTGTTTGTCATTTTGTAATTATTAATAAAATATATAATTAACAAAATAGAAGTAATTATAAAGTATCACATAATTAAAAAGATATGTAATTAGTAAATTATAATTACGTTGAAAAATTGCTTATTGTGTAATAATTCTAAACACATAAATGCGGTAATAATTCTGTGAAATTATAAAAAATAGTGTTTACTGTGTATATTATATAAGTAATTAATTATACTAGTTCATAACAGAATTAACTAGAAATAATAATATCGTCACTGTGACGGTAGTGGTGATTCAAAGAATCTCTGTAACAAAAGCATAACCACTAACAACTTGCTTGTTTGTTTGTATGTATGTAGTTACAGTAGCATAGGGAAACAAGTTTATAATTTTTTTTGCTTGCATTCTGCGAGTGAACAGGACATCAGATGATAAACATCAGGTATGACTTCCCACACGAGAAAAGAGTTAAAAACTCATTAAATACCAAATACGATGCGCAAGTGCCTATATTGGGAAGAATAGCATTCCTGAAAAATGATTTCATTTAACAAACACATACACAGACACCTCTAGATATATGTATGTATGTATATACACGTACACTATATGACTGAAGCAACAAAAACACGAAAAAGTACGAAAAGCACGTGAATGTCTGACGTCTTGTACGGTAGACGAACCCGCCAACTTACAGAATGACCTTGCGATATTAATCATTATTTGATTGTTACAACATTGCCGCGGTATTCAACAAATTCATAAACGATTACGTAGCAAATCAGTTTGATACCAGGTATATAATAACTTGACGTTGTACAGTTGCATTTAAACGCACACCATTTCTTTCTATGTAATACGTGCTTATTTTCATTCACGGAATAATCAACGAGTTATTTTGTCTTTTCGTGTGTATATGTGTGTGTGTGTGTGTGTGTGTGCAATTATTGCAACTTGATGTGTCGACTAGTATAAATACCTGTGTGACCTTCTCAATGTAAGTCTACAGTTTGAATCCCATCTCTAGTCGTGCGTTTCACATCATAATGTGCGGTCTGAATATCAACATGCGTCTGTTTGTGCTGTACACTGTCTTCATCGTTCTCACTACTCTAGGAATTGGAACAGTTGACGCTCGTCCCGAACAAGGTATGCTAAATCATTTCAATCACAAGATTGTTTATTCATTTATTTATTACTTTCAGTTAACAATTTTTATTCTCATTTACAAAATTTATTAGCTGTAATACTTAATAATAGAAACAAAGTTGCAGTTTGTCTTTCATGAAATATTTGTGCAATTATTTGACTAAATAAAATAAATTTATTTTACATATTGTACATGAAAGGGCAATATATATTTTGTATTATCAGTACGTTTAAATAATATATAGAATATTATTGCATTTTGTGTATAAGGCCATAGATAACAAACATATTTATTTGATCTATGACCTATTAAAATTTGTTTAACGTCTGCATTTTAAAATTTCCTAATGAGTTCTGTAGAGTATTAAAATAACGAAGGCAATTTTTATTTATTTATAACTTAAGTTTTCTTTATATTCAATATACATATATTTTTCAGACACGGACAGTTTCAAAATTTTGCTTAAATATACAAAATTATTACTTAATTTTGAAATTAGCTACTACACAGATGTATTCCATCCATTATATTGTATGATGTAAGAGATGTTTTTATGACAAACATAAATTATTTCCTTGAGAAGAAAGAAATATAATTAAATAACATATTTTCATCTGGGAGAACAGTCTTAACTAACTAAAACAAAATACATATATAACCTTATATTTCATGTAACTTGATATTGTTGCTACAGCTAGTTTTCTCATAAAAATTCACATTGGAACTTTATCTGTGCGCTATTAATATAATTATATATTTGAAAGTATTATGAAAGATCGTGAGATTTTTGAGTGAAATGAAAGGTCATATGCACAAAATGATTTATGAAAGTATTTAACGTGAAAGAGGTCTGCCAATAGTTATCGTTAACATAAAATACATGGTTATTGCTATGCTGACACTAAAATTATTGTAAACTTGTATTAAAATTTAATGATGTACTCACACACATAATAACAGTATTAAACATGTATTATATTTCAATGTTATGCGTAAAATTACTATATACAAATTATCAATATGCTGCTTCAAAATATGCGAATTATTTTATATTATTAGGTCATTCCATTTCTGAATATTTTATTTGTATTTAGCATTACTAATAGCATAACTTAATTAACCTTATTAGTATACATTTAGTTACAGAATTTACTGAATTACATATTGTGTAGAATGAAACGATAAAGAAGAAAATTATTGACGTAATAAAGAATAAAATAAATAAATAAAACTATGACAAGACTTATCAATGTAATGCACACATAAACATTAAACGATTCGTGTTAATTTCAATGTAATCATTTCTTAAAACTGCAATGAAATATATTAATTACATCATCTGACAGATTCGACAAGGCATACATGGAAATAAATAAATTCATGATTTCAGAGGTTCGTCAATGTTTCCGAAGCAATGAGATATATACTGAATGCGGACCTGCATGTCCACAAACCTGTGATAGTGTTTTGTCGACCGAATCTGTAGGTTGCATTGCTCTGTGCGTTCCAGGCTGTTTCTGTAAAGAAGGATATGTACGAAACCGTTGGGGCAATTGTATTCCGCAAGAGAAATGTAAGTAGCTTGAATGATGTTACTGATCTGTAATTTACTTATAATTACATATCTATCCATTTCTATTGGTACATTGCACTGAGCTGTATGCATGAAAATACGCTCTCACGTTTATCTGATCTGTGTATAAATATTGTACAGGCCAACGTCAGTAACAGGATTTGTCTGGCGCAGAGTACAACAGCATTAAAAGAAGAAATTTATTAGAATATGATCACCGTGTATATATGTATACATATTAACATTTACAAAATGTTAATTTATTTTTTTTCTGCTTCTATAAAATTTAGTCATATATAAAGCATGTATATAACGTAGGTATTTATAATTATCTATTGACGTAATGTACGAAATTATACATGATTATATAATAAATATGAAATGTACTGTAAAAATTATTAGAATATTTGTAATATTATTTCATTCATTCATAAATGTAAACGTACATTTTAAAATTACAGGTATCCAGATAAATTAACAGATATAATACTACTAATACACAACTTAATACAAACATTTAACTAGTGTTTCATATTTATAATGTATTATTTAGTAAAATAAATAAGATTATCGACTGTATATTTCATTGTGCTGTACTTCTACTAAACTTCTGACATCACATTGCTAAAGCTTCTATTTAATTCGTTATCATAATGGACAGATCAGGTAACTGAACGCTACCTAATATGTTAAAGGTCCGTGTAATCGACCCAATGAAATGTACACGTGCGGATCAGCGTGTCAAACAACGTGTGACACCCTGAATCAAGAGTGTGACATCAAGAACAAGAAATGCACTACAGCATGCTTCTGTCAGGCTGGTTTTACTAGAGATAAAGCGGACATGTGCATTCCTGTTCAAGAATGTCCTGGGTACAAGCCAACATAAAACATATATGCATATACAATTAAGACATATTACATTATATTTCGTACAAATTGTGATAATTATTTGAATTATTTCTAACAGATGTTATATATACTTGACAGTATTTCCCATTGTACAATATTACGTTCAATATTTGTAAATAACAAGATTAAATTAGGTATTTATGTAAGACAATTAAAATAATCTGCTTACGACTGTTGTTATTCAATGTTTACAAGCGTTTAATTATATCAGTGTAATCATTCGATTTATGAACATCCTATATTTGTAAAGTTAACTAAGTTATTTTGTTTTCTCTATAAGTATATTTTAAATTCTAATTCAAGTTATATTTTAAATAAATCAGTGTATATATGCGAATATCTGGTTCTCTCGAATACATATCGTCAAATTTGTGAACTTTTACAGGAGTGTTAAAGATTCGTGTTGTGTAGATGGCAGCACGCATGTCGATGTACAGAGCGGTTGGAAAGCGGACCGGTTACTAGTTGTGCTACGACAGTGGCATCTAGTGAGCGCTGTGTACAAGTATAGTGTCTGAGTTAAGTAGCGATTCCTTTCGTTTTTAGTGTCGGTGAAATGGCGTATGAATGTGGTTTGTGAGCGAATATGGCTGAAGAGTTGTTAGTTGTATTAAGTAGAAATGAGAATTCTGGCTTTGGTTTTTCTCTTCTGGGCCAACCGGGCTTACCACCAATTATTTATGAGATTGTGGAGGATTCCCCTGCAGCAGAAAGTGGCGAGGTAAACTATTTGATTCATAAAACACTCACTAATCGACGAACAAGCATGTTCTCTGGCGTCCCGTCACGGTGACAGCAGTATGTATACTTTAATTCTGCACCTGTTTATTCTCAGCGTGTTTTTTCTATAAATATAAATAGATTCGCGGATAATTAAGTAACGTACATGATCGTCATATACGTAGATGTCATAAGGGTGGGTTTAACCAAACGTAGAAAGTACGTACATTTTTCTCTATCATCAACCTTTCTACACTGAATTTCATTTAATTTGCATGAATAAATTCATCGTACGGCCGGGGAATGGTAGGTGAGGAATATTGTTCCAGTTGCATGATTTTCTATCGACACTGTTCTGCATTCTATATTTGCGAGGCTGATCGAAGGAATTCTATTCTCTCCTGAATAAGTAAGCAAGCAAGCAAGCCACCAACCCCTCCCTTTATAGCAGATTATAATCATAAATGCCATAATACAATACACGTTTCCTAATACTCATGAATTCTCGGTATAACTCTAGAATCCCAGTGCAAGTGAATATTGACAGTGCAGAATTATGTCAAATTACCATAATACTGCAGTCATTTCGTCGCTCAATGTGTATTACCCGTGATAAATTCTTATCGGACACCTACTGATAATAGCTAATGTACTACAATTGTTTGGCATTTCTAGTTAGTTACACAGAGCGTGACAACAATATAATTAGTCTGACCGACATAAATTATAGCTATTCTTATGATTTTCATATAAGCGAGTAAATTGTTATTTGATACTGGTCTGATATTAAACAATTGTAAATTGTTATTTCTCATGTTTGATTCGTTGTTATTCTGTGTTAGTATTTGTAACGCCATTTCCAAGTTTGACCTTTGACGTTGTTCATGTGGAATATAACTGTAGCTTCAGGGATGCTGAATTTTTCATGACAAGTAAATATTGTTGTGATTTTGTGCGACTGTCGTTATGTTATGTGGACGAACTGGCGTCGGTGTCGTCAGTATTGGAAAATGCATGACAGAGGACAGAAATCCTTTCGTATATTATGCATGCATTCACTATTCCTCTTCAGTGGTTTCAAAGTGTATCATTATTTGCATACGTCCATTATTTGTGTTCACATTGTAAGTTAAATGGTCTTACTTTAAATATTGCTGTAACAGTAAAATGCATTTGAGGATTTCGTGGGATCTACTAAGGTTTCGTTGTCCTATATAACATAGGATACTGCGCAGTTCTAAACAATATGTTGTCTCACAATTTAACGAGAGTATTACCTTGTCATAATGCATATCGTTCATTTCCTGTAAAACCAATGCAACCAAATACCGATAAATTCACTGCTATGTGAGCGATTAAAATTTTATTATTATTGCCGTTATTTCGCAGAATTTCAATGATGTTTTGTTTTGAAAAATTTGAATGCGGATTACCACAAAATTGTTAGGGATATACCAACACGCTTGTTAGTATGCATGGACCATTGTCAAGGAAGAAAATCTAAAATAGAATTTATTTATATACGTACATATCCCTAAGATATAAATACTACTAACACATACTTACACAAGTGTGTTTATATGTATGGCTGAGGATTCTTATATATGTATACGTAGAAATATGTTCACAGTAACATAGGTATTAATAATCTCGATATACATATATTTGTCACAAATTAAAATATCTTACTAACTGGAACTAGATGGAGTAGTTCTTTTTTATTTTCTACATATGGCTTTTGTATAAAGTTGTAAGTGTAAACATGGGCAAGCCAGCGGTAACACTGCTTGCTTGACTCCTCCTTCAGTGCAGCTGCTTTCTACCTCCATAACATTTTTACATGTGTTTTTCTGATAAAACATGCAGACTTCTCTGTTTTCCTTTTTTCTGTTTGTTTGCCTGCGTCTGAACTTTTGCTATTATTCCCTTTGACCTAATATCTTCTACGTAGCATACATACATTCTTTGTATTCTGCCATAATCCTTACATAATCGGAATTCCACATTGCATATCTGCAGGTTTCCTTTGATTTATTAAAAAACAAAAGTAAAGAATAGTTGTAACAGTGTACTTGGATATTTACCTGGTTAACCTGTAATTGTCTACTTATTGCCAAGTGAATGGTTTCATTTATTTACAGACATTAAAGTAATTGCTTGTCTTCAAGTTATAACCTTATGAAACTTTAGTTATTGACCAAGTTCCATTTAAAATGTCTTGAACAGATATAACATTTAATATCTTTTACAAATAATTCTATATAAGAAATCTATTAGATTAAATTGTCATTTTATTTTCACAATAAATGTAAAATAATAAATCTGATATAACTTTATATATGTTTACGTAGTGGTTTAATTAATCAGATAAATATGAAATTACATAATAAGCTTAGACATTATGTATAAATAATAAACATACAACTGGAATAATTGATGGTCACACATGCACATATGCTTATACATGTTGTTTATATACGTCTCTCTATATGCATGCGACACTTTGATACATGTCTGTACTAGTATGTTGATAATGGTAAGATTGAATATTGTAGAAATGTTCTATCACGTTGGTTTCTCGTTTTTCTAATTGTACTTCCCTATTTATTTATACATACATGCATACATGCGGTACTAATCCGGTTATAGGAGAATATAGGGCGTGCATTCTACCTGAATACGTCTTGGGCCATATCGGGGGAAAGTTCAATGTACTTGCATTTAGCTGCTGCTATACAGACCTGGTGTATAGAGAAAACGCGCGCGTTCCCCGCCCAAGTTGAACCGGCGTGTGCGAAGGTGGTCTTATTTCAGAAACATCAATGGCGTTAGCAACCTCTAATTAACGATGCAAGCACCCAGCACCGTCCAATACGAACCCTAACCCTCCACAGAGACTAAGGTGGTGGCTTGTATATTGATTGTTCTATCTAGTAATTATTGAATATTCTTATTTTATCTATACATAGCATCCCTGTGGTATCTTATTTATGTCTTGTACATTTTTAATGCTATCATTACCGGGAAAATAAATAAATTTTCTCTTACATTTACTTCTTTATTCATACAGTGTACCATGCATTATCTTGCGACGATGGTAGAAACTTTAAAACCGGAACCGAACTATCTGCTAAACCAGTTATGAAATTATAATCGAACCGGAAGGAAAACCGGATTTATGTGTACTAAGTTTGTGAAATATTTGAACCAATGATAAGCAAGATATACCGAATGTGGTATGATGTTTTTAATTTAAGTAAATCATAAGTTTAAAACAGTAATAATTTAATTGCAATATTATTTAGGAATTACGGAAGGTTTTCAAAAAAACAAATACAGCACAAAGTATACATTTCTTCCTAGAATACTAAACCGCCAATGTAGATAGTAATTCGTACAATTTTGCTGTTGTCATTTTTTCTCCTAACTAACGTACAACCCTGTAAGACAATGGCAGAGGCTTGGTGTCGTTGGTTTCATTTAGGAACTCGGCCCTGCCAATGAGAATAAAATGTCACTTGTGCAAGTTGAAATTGGCCCAGTGGCAAAATTTGTTCCAACACTTAATTCAAATAAATGGTCCGTGTCTCCGAAATGTACGATTTGTCGACAGATAATAGTACGGTCGGCTGCGGGAGAATTATTAATTTTCACACTGGCGAAATGCAAGGAACGGTCACATTATTTAATAACACTCGCCTTAAGACATGCTGGAACAGGAACATTGCAGGTACGATCGTTTATTTAACACTGCTTCCTCTAAACCCATTTCTATTGAACTTGGAAATTAAAATCATTTCCAATTTTTAAAATACGATTCGTTCATTATAAATTAGCTTCTAGATTAGATAAAAATATGAAAAAATATCATTAATTTGTGAGTTGAAAGAAGAAAAAATATATTACTGAATTACGTTTTGAATTGAATATATTTAGTATATACATAGTATGGTTTTGTTTATCAAATTATTAGTTTATAAAATAAATGCTGATGTGTTTTTTTGCTACGCGCATATACGAATGCTGAATGTATTGTTTTATTTTTAGTATTTATAAATAGATAATTGTTATTAATTACCAGTAAATGATTCATAGTTATATATTATCATATAAATACTGGTTATTGATGTAACTAATATACGAATAACACGAATTCAACCTTGCTTTAACAAATACGGAACATTTATTTGATATATTTATTATTTTATCATTAAACAAATATTACAATATCTCAGATTCATCATCAATACTGAAATATATTTTTTAACAAAAGTCAGCGATTTCAATAAAAATATTGTAAACAGTTCCACGAATACATTACACTGATATTCAGTTTAAAATAATACCGTAATAATTCCAGGAAATGAATATTTGTCCAAAACACCTATTTAATTTGGATAATGTACGCATTAAATGTACTGATAATTATCTGCTGATACATTTAGAATTATCATTATTATCGAATTTTATTTCGTAGTCTGGCTGTTTATCACAAATGAATACGTTTTATTTTTCTGACTCATGCTGTAAGCAGCACTCACACAGGGAATATAGGTGTGTGTGTGTGTGTGTACACGCTCGTATAAGTGTAGTATAGCATGTGGCACGCGGTAAAAACCGCTTATTACCGTAACACGCGTGTGACCGTAAGAATTATGTTTGGTGAAAAAAACATCAGTCATGTTTTTGCTTTTTACATCAGTGTTGTATTCATGTTTTCCCTAAAATTTATTCAAAATTCAGCCATTGGTGTATTGGGTCTATAGTTTTCTTGGGGGATGGGGGGTGTCAGTCAGCGAACCGTTGGCCAGCTACCCCTCCCGTTACGCGGTTGCATTTATACGTTAACTTTGAACTACGTTCTATGCGTGCAAGTAATTACGTGGTGTTAAACATGAAAGTTGAATAATTTCAGTTTGAAATTAGAATGTATTAGTCATAATTTGAAAAGTAATATGAGATGTTAACTGATACAGGTAATTACATTATATAAATACAATGAAATGAGATATAATAAGGCATATTTATCGACGGATTTTTAATAAATCCTGTAGAATATTTCTGTATAAATTTATTGCAGCAATTATCATTAATTTTTTAAATCCCGGTGAAAAAATGGTATACATTAATTATTCAATAAAAAAATATGACAAGAGATATTAAAACTGTGGACAACTGAACGTTTTAAAAATAAAAATATTATGTTAATATATTTCTGTTCATTTTCACAAGGCCATTGTGCTTCTGTTTGGATGTACTCGCATTTAGCTTTAGATTTTCTTTATATTCAACGTTACCACTGAAGATTGTTAATAAACCATGGATTTAAATAATAGTGGATGTAAGTAACTTGATATTCGCAAGCTACAGTATGCGCTTGTTCATTTAATATAAACAAAATGAGTAAAAATTAGTTTTAAAGCCCGCTTGAAATGATGCATAATAACTACATAGAATTTTGTTTATTAAACAGGCTTTACATAATAATTTTCAACCACACTACAAATTCCTACATTTTTGAAAACGCCACATATTCTATTTTACATATGTAGTTTTGTAAGCCATGAAAATAAAAATAAATAGGTCATTTTTACACGTTACGGTAATCAAGATAGACAATCCATTTATTTTTATCAACCGATCGTATCACATTTTATATTAAAATCATATAAATAGCTCACAAGCGAGCTGATAGAATTAATACAAAATGAAAGAGAACTAATATATCGTTCCAGTCATATGGATTGATTTAATTAAACGCAATGCTTTTTAGTTATCGTTATTTTTAAATGATTGTATATCTGTTTGAGATTATAGAAAATGTATTTGTGCCACGCACGTATAAAATACAATTACAATAATTCTTTTTTGAACTTGCTAGAATTAGTTAGTTGGTGTATCTAACCCTTAAACCGGAAATGATAATTTACGCTTCTTTTCCGGTACAATCTATTTTAGATTTACACTCTGTTAACAGTTAATTACATTTTTGTGCGAAGCTTCAGTTGTTCTAATATATGTTCTGCTATCATATAGTGAACTTAATTTGACTTATTAATATAATGTCTTTATTTAAAATAATTAAAGTTGTAATTACTATTCATCACTGACATTTCTATATTTGGAAATAAAGTGCAGCGCCCTAATCCTTAGCAAAAGTGTCATATTTTTCATTTTGCTAATAAAATTTATACTTTTTTTTGTATAAACCCCCCCAAATTTTTATAACCCCCCTCCCCAGAAATTTTTGCTCAGATCACTGACCTTGTATTAATGTTCATATATTTATATGTTGTAATTTGTATAGGGAAATATTGTATGTTACTAGTTTTTGTCATGGGTTTTTATTATTGTATCATGTAATCCAGTGACGTCATCGTTGACGAGTCACCGTGGTTAATATCTTATTTATTTATGAAACATGTCTGATAAAAGATAATATCCAGTGATATGACATTTTAATAAAAATTCTACCTGTTTATTTTATATCTCTGCTATTTTACAAAACAACTTAATGAATAAAAATCATATAAAAGTAAAATGTTTCAAACTACCTTCAGTGCAATATATACTGACAAAATACAATTGGTAGTTTCCGCAATAGGTCTTTCATTATCGCCACACATACAGTTACTGTTTAACAACTATTGTTCTGTACGGCAACTGATGTCCAGTTACCGTATTGTGTGCGAACCTGATCTAACTTGTACTCTATCAGCTTGCTTGTCTGCTGGCTAGCTTGTCAGTACCGGAAGTGTGTACAATTGTAGATGAGAATTTCCCTGGGTAACGTGCCAGTAAGCGCCATGACACGATTATCCTCATGGCCACGCATACCGATAGATTCATTTGAATATTACAGCTGCCTCCACCCGTTAACCGAAGAGATTTATATTATCTGCCTGTAATCTATGCAAAAATATTACTAACCAAACAAAATATTGATTCTACAACACGCTTAATGCGTTTTTAATTCTTTTGTTTTAAATCAAAGCATGTGTATTACAGCGGAGGTCGTTTAAATATACGTGGTACAAATGTAATCGGGAATTTGAACATTGCGGTTGTTTCGTGATGACGAGGACACGTTTCGATGCCAGACGCTTGCGTTTCTATGTCACTGGTCGCTTGTAAAGTGATGATTCCTGCTCATGTCGTGCGCACTCCCCTTCCTTGTCCTTTTAATTCTTCTTCATCCCCTTTGTGCCTTTGACGCAGTAGGTCATGTAGAACGGTGCTAAACTCTGAAGTACGCAGTACTATGAATGAGAAGGAACTCTATTTTATTCTTAATAGACTGTTATTAATTTTAAAATATTAATTCAGTCACATGTCTACTTGTTCTTCATTTTCCACATAACTAGAATTGTTTTCATAATATTTACATAAAATAATAAATCATAAAGCCAGATAAAACTGGAATGTAGTGCCTTATGTAAACATTCATATATGAACTGTTTTATTTATTAGTAAGCAAATATTGTGTTCTGTTCTATTATATCGTAATAGAATTTCTAAATACATTATAATATACAGCGGAATCCGCTTATAGTGAACTCGCATATAGTGGAAACTCGCTTATAATGAACGCATACACCGAGTTAAAAAAACAGTTAAAGTAATGCGTATGCTAGTCTAGAAGTGCAGTTTTGTGTGCACTGTGTCAGTTTACCGTGTGAAAACAGGTGTAGTTCTAAATGGAAGTTAAAAATAAGAAACGTTCTTCATATACAATTAATGATACATTTAAGATTATTCAAGACATTATTGTAGATATCAAGCACAGATTTGTGCAAAAATGAAGCTTCAAAATCTACCAACTCTAATACGTATTTATTAAAATTTAAATAACCATTTATTTTAAAAACTGAATAATGGTTATTTTGTTTATTTATAAACATGCATGTACATGTGAGTAGAATATAATGCTAATAAAAATTTGAAAAATAAAATGTGTTTCGATTATAGTGATCACTCGTTTTATAGTGAACCAAATTCTCGGTCCTTTCAGGGTTCACTATAAGCGGATTCCACTGTATTACTTCTCTAAAAAACTAAGAACAGTGTAAATATTTACATAAACGTCTTAACTTAAAATAACCATTATTAGGAATAAAGTTTTTTCTTTTCTTGTTGATATATATTTAGATATTCTTGTCTTACGACGAATACTAAATTAGTTCCGGCAGAGTTATCCCTTTGCAAACAATACAATAGAAATTGTAATTAATTCTACTTGACTTTTATACACATAAACATTTAACCTTGCATTGTGCATATTAATTTCTATAATTTTCATTGTTCATTAGCTGAATAAAGGACTAGATTTAAAATGATTCCATATTATTCGCGATAGGGAATTTCGTGTAGAATTTCATGTAAATTTACCGTCTTAGTTCCATGCAATTTCCATGTACAAACATTTGCTGCTGTCACTGCAGTTTTAGTGTCACGTTAAATTGCACGTCAATTTAACGGAAGTTATCCTTTCAAGTGATTAGTAATTATGTGTTCAAAGCAGCAGACGTCGGACTGTTACACTCCCTTTGTACAGTATGTACAGGAAGTCACCGGCATTGTTGGAACGTCTAATAGTTCATTTTATGCCCGGTTTAACACTCGGCTAATTTATTCATTTCCCAATACTTCTTTTTTTTTCGTCTTATTTGTTCTCATTAGATATTTGTCGGAACTAAATACATAGATCTGTTGTAGAATGAAACAGTTCTGCTATGCTTTTACTATAAATATACACTTAGTAGTTATGTAAAAAAATCTAAATGAACATTATATAGTAAGATAATTTTGTATTTGAAATAAAGCTGATCTAGTTTGAAATCTGTTAGTTGTATTCAATCCAAGACTACGTATGTATTTATGATTAGTTGATTTGTGTTGATAATATAGTACCTTTAGTTTCTGGGAATCTATGAGCAGTGCCAATTAGTGCGTTTGTCTTCTTTTATTATCTATGTATACGTTACCACCCACGTGTTTTGCGGTATGATTATAACCCTGCATGCAAGGCGCCACACTGCGCATTGCGCACCATGTATTCACATATACCTATATATCTCTCTCTATAAACATATGTACACACACACATATATACATACATGTACACGCAGTTTTATACCAACACACACACACAAATATATACTCGATCAATATTGATCACACCGCTGTTGTCACGCAAGCTTGTATGCTTTACACACACACGCCTGTCAAAATGTTCTCTGGCGATATTATGTAATCAAGACCTGCACACTAACATAGTACAAATATACGTATGTACATATATGTAGACAAGTGCATGTGATAACACTCAAATTATATGCATTAGAGTACGTTAATGGTTAACGTTGATTATTCGGTTATTTGATCAAAGTAATAGCAAATTAAAACTGCAATATTAATATTTTTACTTTTAATACATTAAACATCAAACATGTAGAAAATATTAAATTTATGCCTATATATGTTATTTGTTATACTTTTAAATGCGTATATTATTCTAATCGCAAAAGAAAAATTATTACTACACAAAATACTATCTTGTTTTTTCCCTGCATGTAACTTAATTTTCTTCCGCGTCAAAACAAACAATTAAACTTGACCTAGTATTACGACTAGAGTATATCAGTAGACAGTTCAGAAAACCTACGTATTGGTTTAATCCACCTACATGTAACCTTATGCAGGTCTAATTCATATTCAGCAAAACATTCCAATATTCATTCACAAATTTCACGCATCACTGGGCCGGAATGTTTTCCAACTGAATTGCAAAACATTCATACTGCAATGCACTGAATATATTTAATTAAAGCTAATGTGGAAAAATATATAATTTGCTTCAAAATTAACCAATCATATTTCCTCTTTGACATATAAATACAATGATATAATTTATTTCGATTTTATTTATTTCTGTGTTGCGGATTACCACAAAATAATGATTATGTATCTTTGACATTTGTATAAAATATTTTTTGGCTGAATATGAACTATGTACGTAGAATGTGATCTTTATACAAACATAATTATCCTTATCACATTACTAACTCTAATGCTATAATACAACAGTTGTATTATTGTTTATCCTAACTGAGAACAAAGGTTCACATTCTAACTTCATGTTATATAAATAAAGGTATTATCCTTATTTTTGTTTTGATATTTCACATCATAGTTTTTTTTACCGATTATTATATTTAAAAGGAACGACAATTAATTGTAAGTACGATAGTAATAAAAACATCATCTAATCTGATTTGATAATAAACAATTTAAATTAAACATGGTTTTTATATTATTTGATATTTTAACAAAAGTAATACACTTGTATTTAAGAATGAATGGAAAATATGTCCGTTATTGTAGAAAGGAATGAAATAATTTCCGTTTTTAGGTACAGGTTGCTAGAGTTATTCTTAAAATAGTTGATGCGCATCATATGCACGACCGTGGATAAATAAATTCCTATCGCCTGCTTTGAAACCTAATAAATCGCATGCAAATATTCGTGGTTCGGTTAATTTAGTTTCAAGCGGCAAGCTTCGATGTGCGTAGGTTGTTCCAATATCTACAAAGGGGAAATATTTAATATGGAATTAAAGTTTTTGACGTAGGATGTAAGATATTTTTATATAGTGCATACAAATGTATACCCACATAAACAAGAAAAAAATTAATCTAACTTGTATGTGGGTGGTTGCATTTCTTATATGTATTGAATGAAAATAAAATTTTAATATTCGATAATTCCAACGAAACTTGTAATAAATGCATTTTTCATAGTTGAATTTCAATTTTTCTTCGTTAATTTCATTTGCGAAAATGTTATAATTTACAGTAGTTAATTTTTTCACAAAGCTATTGATATTGACTGCATTGAGCATTGTAATCTATAGTTATAATTTGTTTACCAACAAGTTATATGAGATGACTAAGTTTTTTCACTGAAAAATCATTTGTTTACTACTGTTCTCAAGATTCTCTCACGTAGATAAGTCTTTACTTTATTGTGACGTCAAAATGTACAATAAATTATTATATCATTGTACAAACAAACTGTAGTCTGTCTGTAGTACGCAGTTTAACACAAAATAATTTTGTATATTTCATAGAATACACTAAATTTCATAATAACAATCTTATAGTAATATAGTAGGTATCTATATTTACAATAGTTGCTAATAGAAATGTAAAGGATAGCGTTAGAGGAATATTGGAATATATTTTAGACTGAAAATCTCATTTTATATCTCGACTCCTTGGATCAAATAACAGTATGATCCTTCAAGCTTAGCGGAGATAAACCAGAACAAGTCAAAACAAGAAAACTAGTACACAAACAGAAAAACAATCTAGTAAAAAAATACTACCACTGTACATGGGTAAAATAGAGACGTACAATGTGATTTTTAAATTAGATTTGTTATCACACAGATAATAACAAAGAATATACACATATGTGTACACATCTGTGTGTACTGAATATTACATCTTATACTGCAACTAGTAATTTCATGTCCATATGCTATAATTAACAGTGTGTACAGAGTAATTATACTGAAGTGTTGATATCTCTATTAGACAGATGAATAATTGCCGTTCATTTTAAACATATTTGAAACTGACGTCGTCTTTCATTACGCATAATACTTTACTTAGCAATAAATACGAAACATTTCAAGTCAGATTATTTCATTAATTATCCATTTTCTCTTTTGTTACAGGTGAGAATTAATTAGCAATAAAGGAGTGATTTTGTAAGTTTAGTTTAGTTTTCTATTTTATCGTTAATTGCATTAGTGATTATTGTAATTATTTCCGTTCGGTATAAAGCATTTGTATTTTCTCATTATTGTGTGGTTTTTTTTGTTTCGTGAGTTATTCAGAATTGAAAAGGGGAGAAAATGTGTTTGACCCCGCCCCTCGTCATGTTGACTTATACGATGAAATTTGTTAAAAGTGTCAGCATGCATTAATATACCTGTGCAAGATAAGCGCAAAAATCTTTTTTACTCTACAGCAATTTACCGGACGAAGATAACGCACATATTGTTTATTTTCCCCCTATAATTCTCATCACACGATTTATCAGAATCCTCTTCACCCAACCAACCATACGTGGAAGGAAAAATCAATAAATTTAAACTGAAATACATACACTGCAAGAAAAATGTACCATCATCGTCTGTTTTCTTTTGCGTTTTGTTTTCACCAATCAGTGTTTTAGAAATGTTATTGATTTAAATCTTACCCCACTGTTTGTGGCAAGTTCACTTCAATTGTCTCTCTCTCTCACACACTCTTTGTATGTTTGTTGACCTATTTTATGTAATTGCCCTTTATATGCGTGGGTTGACAATACATACAAACACAAATAAACAATTGAATGCACACATACACTTGCAAATATTTTAGTTCATTAAATACGCTTAATTAAATTTATATTTTCTCTTTGATAAACAGGATATGTATATACACATGCAGGTTTTTTTTCACATATTTAAAATATTTTGTGCAAAACAAATTAAATTATAACATCGATGCATATGTACATTGAATTTTTTTCTAGATATTAATTATATTTTAAATTAACATAATTATGGTGACCTATATTAATTTTATATCATCGCGCACTAAAAATTAATGTGTATGCAAGTTTTTATTATATTTTCAACAGTTTTCTCATATTTTAAAGAGGGTACCTATGTTATTTAAATTTTAAACCATTCTGT
>JAGJTL010000111.1:2356662-2398887 GCA_022063505.1 Calosoma granatense | reverse complement strand
TTTATATATATATAGAAGTCCGCTTCAATTTTATGCGTAGTAGGTAATATTAGAATGCATATTTACATTATTTTCTTCATAACAAAGTATCCTTTCAAGATGGAAGTTTCATAATATAATCCTACATTCAATATTTTACTTTGATTGAAATCACATAAGCCTGGTCGTTTTGTCCGGATTGAATTTTAAATGAAAAATGTTCTTACGCAGCAAAATCTAGTTTCATTACCTGGCCACCTTCCCCAAGGAACATCGATCCCCCTTTCAATTGTTAGTTGTCCGAGGTTTCCAGCCATCATTACGTCAACGAAAAAAAAAGAATAGCGGCAAATCTAAAGGTTTATTACAGTCAGTATGTCGTAGTGAGGAAATATCACATTGTTTTATTATTTCATCAGTATCGATTTATACCTGAACCAAGGAAACATGAGTACTCGTACAATATTTCCTAGTAACTTGTGTATTTATTATTTAAGCACCGCCTTACTCTATATTTCATCTGTATTAGTAGTGACATCGATCACATAACTCTGTTTTAAACGAAATTGTATTTGAACTACAGCTCTCGCGGAAGGGTACACATCATCTACCTACCTTTGCTTGTTATTTCTATTGACTGAATATTAATAACACGGTCTCACACACACACACACATATGCAATGATATTTGAACTTTGTGAGAATTTCAACATTTAATCCAATAATTAAACAGTTAACCACAACGAACTAGTTTCATATTACCAGTTACCGCGATATTGCCTCCAGTGCAATATAAAATACGAAGGTAGATTGTTATAATAAAATTATTACTCCGAGTAAATGTCGAGTCTTACGATTAGCACCCTTAAAATAATAATAATAATACGCTATTCCTGTAAATCCGTAACTAATTTCAGTCAACAAAAATAGCGGAACAAATTTTGCTATATATTTAATTATTATGAACGGCATATAAAGACCATCAGTGCCAGATTTAATTAGAAATGACAAGTTTAGTTATTCACAATTTCAGATAGTCAACAAAATTAATTACTATGTAAATGACTTTCCCTAAATTTCCAGCATAAATACACCACAAACCATTTCTAACAGGTTTCGACAATGTATTATATGCGTGTATAACGTGTATATGCATGCACCCTAACACTATTTAACGACTGTTCGCTTCAGAAACAAAAGACGAATGGTCGGTTCACATGAAAGGTTGATCCCACATTATTATTTCTTTATCGAACACACTATATAGTAAACCTACACACGACATGTACATTGGATCTTTCAATCACAGCTGTGGCCAAATCAAAACACTTTGGTTTCACAGTACGACGTCGTAGCAAATCAAACATTCACAGCGTTCGATACATTTATTAGAATTGTGTTTATTGTTTGCGTAACTAAGTTGTAGCATTTAACAAGTTTACTTTCTTCTTATGGTGCGAGTTTATATTAATTTATTGGTAGATACTAGTTGTAGTTAGTATGCAGGGCAAGTAGTTCACTAGCTTAACTGAGCTACCGTGTCAATAGTTACAGTTTACCGTGCTGTGAAAAGTTTTGTTGAGTATCGCTAACTGAAGTATTGATTGTGAAACACACAAAACTGCGAATATCTGTATGTGTGTGTGTGTTCACATACCGTTCTGTTTATTTAATATACTGTCTACCTTTTGAAGTGGGGTAGACAACCAGTACTGGCTGGTGGCAGGCAGCAGGGATTTCATCACGTCGAATGGGACCATTTACACCTTTCCCGTATGTTATATAGTATCCTATTCGATCGATATTTACCCACGATCGCACACGTACAAAATACTTTCACACATCGTAACTTCTAACTCACAAGCACTAGGTATCATCGTAAAATGTTTCAAATGTTTGTCTTCAACACAACTACGTATATATATATACATACGCTTTTGGATTTCAGATACAGCCTGTAGTTTGAACATGATTGTATATGCATATTTGCACTATACTGCATATCTATTAATTTATTTAGAATTATATGATTTCTCTATCCTCCACAAATACTTCATCAAAGCTAGTTTAACTTACGTTAAGTTTTCGAAATTTAAACATGATTTGGCAAATGCGTAGTTTATCTGTTGATGGGAGTAAAAACAGCGAATATTACACACGTGTGCAACTATTTTATAATTCAAGAAGGCAGCGGGGAAAACTTGTTTGCCTCCACACGACATAGAGATAAGTACGTACATACAGTGTTGCTGTGTAAGGAACATTGTGTTGAGTTGAGAAAATCGATAAGTCTAGGAATGCGGGAAATTAAATTCCGCAAGTATATTGTTATTAATCATATTAAATCACGTTTCCATTACCTTAATCATATGGACGTATACATGTATATTATTCACTAGTCTATTTACTAATCAAAACTGACTAGAGCGTCGTATATTCTTATGTAGTCTATTAATCTCACAAGCAAGTCTTGTCTTCACTAGGCCATGTTCTGTACAGGATGAAACATGTTTCACTGTTCATTAACGTAGAACCAACATTCATTGTAAAATAGTCTACTAGTTAAATGTCTGAAGAGCAAAACCTTCGTCTCGAATATGAACTAGAATTCGAGTTACTATCAGAAGTTTGTACCTAGAAGTATGAAAATATCTTTACAAGTAGAAATTCCCCGCATTGAGTATTTTTCTATTCATCCAATACGGCTTCAGACGCAAGCTAAAAATCCATTGAAGCATGAAGTAGAATTCACATGCGTCTTTTACTTTTATCAATAGTCGAAACCAAGTTAAAAAGAACATGCCTGCGTTCTTCGCTACCGCAGAAATGTCTGAATGTGATACGAATAAAGTTATCCAAGTGTGAACGTGACGATTGCTATATTAAATATGGGTTTCTTCTATTTTACAATGATGTATATTATGTATATATACAATAATTTCCTGTTTTAATTTACAGGTAGAGGTCGGGGACGTTATTCTAGAAGTCAATAATACGGATGTAAACAGATTTAGTACAAAAGAAGGTAACTAATACTTTTATTTTTCTAATATTCATTTGTTTTACTACAAAATTGTATGTGACAGACGTCCTTTTGACGTTTAAAGTGTATATCATAGAGAATATGTAATATACGTACATATTCATATATGAAATTATTTTGCATGGTAAATTTTATTTCATTTATTATTGATACATTCTTGTTATGCACACTATTCTTCTACCGCACTGTGCTTGATGTTATACAAAGAGAGATTCATACAATATTATTTGTTTCAGTATTAAAATGTTTGCGCCTATCTTCAGACCCGGTCACATTAAAATTAAAAAGAGGTGAGAATTTAGTAAAAAAACAAAACTGATATTCGCAGTAGTATCGTACGCTTTTGATGTTGTAATAAATGAAGTAATAATTTAGCGTAACAGAAATGTTTGTTATTTGCATGAAACCGTTATCCGTTGTCAATGTATTTCTAGTTGTGTTGTTGTCGTTATACCCCTGTGTGAGTGTGTGTGTGTGTATATGTATGTATGTGTGCGCATTGTGTGTGTACGTCCGATTATTATTCACAGATCCTGTGATAAAGGCGTGCATGCGGCGCCAGTTGTTGGCGGCGGCCGGCGAAGGCACAATCGAATTCATGGAGACAGTGTCGCAGACGCGGAGCAAGTCCGTACTCACCACCTCCGTGGGCAGTCACGCGCGCCCTGAACCTTCGGCGGCCAGTAAACATCACCACTCGTCCACTGAGAGCACGGTAGGCACTAACGGCAGCTGTTCCGAACTAGAGTCGCTTCTACCATGTGATAACAGCTACCAGGAAGATGATCAGTTCCAGTGGCAACCGCTCTCCGTGCCCGACAAACCCAACAACATAAAACCCAAATTCGAAGCCTATATGATGACCGGTGAACACATACTGAATCTGTCACGTACACCGCAGAGTACCAGTCTACTACCCAAACATCAGAAGAAAGTCGACAGTTTACGCTATCACAGCAGCAGCAGCAGCAGCAGCACTACATCACATCACACAACGACAACGCAACACAACAAACACTCACACCAGCATCATCATCATCACAACTCGGTGCCGACCAGTCCCAACGAAACAGACATCGGCTACCGGCTGCACCATCAGTCCAACAAGTCGGGCGCCAACTCTGCGGGCACGTCGCCCGTCAGCGCGAACAAGCGAGACTCCGTACCGAACTCGGGTGAACTGACGAAGACGACGTCCGGCTTCACCGGCTATGTGCGCACTAGTCGTTCCGAGGACCATCTGCAGTTGCAGAAGGACTCGAGTATGAGCGCCGTCGACATCGAGATAGAGGAGGATGTGACGAGCTCACTGAACACACTATTGGACACACGACTGGACTCTGGTTCAACGAATAACGTCTCCCAGACACCGACCAGTGACCGTATCGTATGGACATACAATGCCCCGGTGAGCTCGCCATCCGCTTCCGAACCTAACTCGTGTTGTCACGTGGTGTCTAACGGCAGCAGTTCCTCACACAGCACCACTTCACCCTCCTCCTCGCTTCGCTCCACGTCGCCGGCGTCCCCCACGTCAGTGTCTTCCTCTGTGATGTCTAGTCGATCCGGATCTCACTCGCACCGGGTTCCCCTCGTATCGCCGCCAGCTGGTGGCGGTAGCGGTAGCGGCGGTGTTGGTGGCGGTGGTGAACTCGGTGTCGCCAACTACCACCAGCCGAACGGTGATCTGAGCGTGTCGGAAGCTATCTCGAACATGTCAAGTCCGGACTACCATGACGAGGAGACGATGGACATACTGAATGCGCGCGACTTGATGGAGATCAGTGATCACAGTGACAGTGACAGTACGATACTGGTGTCGGAGCCGCACCAGCACCAGCACCGGCGCATGAAGAACGGTTCGTGTGTAAGTGCCGGTGGTGGTAGTGGCGGTAGTAGTGGCTCGCAACATGCCACCGCCGTACAGGACAGTGAACATAAAATTATCATACAAGTCAAGGGACCTGATAAAGACAACGCTACGCACATGGTGTACAGTCCGAAAGGTATGCGCCGCGGCCACGACATGGACAAAATGTATGAGTCAGCTGGTAACACGACACCTGAGCTCCAAGGTTACAAGGTAAGCAGTTACGCACAACACACAGCCGATCATTTCTCTCTCTTATAACACAACCTGTATTAGTACATATTATTATACAATACATATATGAGTGCATGTATGTAACAACATACCACACATCATACTCTAGTTCCTTCAGTACACACGTAATAACTTGACCACAGGCTCCGACACGTACACCAGTGACAGTCAGAAGTACAGTGACTGCATCAGTATTATGTCAATAATAGTGTAATGATGTGTCATCCATTAACATTTGAAACTATTTGAAATTAGAAAGTTAGTTAGTTCCGTTAGTGATGTGATAGTGAGTACTGGTAGATTTGTTGATATATATCTATAGCACAGTTGAAACACACGTGTGTCCATAAGGATTTGTTGCACCTTTATATGTTCAGAGAACTAATGAACATTACGAACAGGAGCTACGGGAATGTGACGATGACTTAGCGATGGGCCTCGACGATGATTCCGGGCCACGATCCTACGGTGGTAAAGCCACGTCCCCGCCACCCTCCTCAGAAGACGACAGTGACATCGAGAGTCTGCACAGTTTCCATTATTCACCAAAAGCTGTTGATATACCCTCAGCGATTCGTCTTGCCAAACGACTTTATTCTCTAGATGGTTTTAAGAAATCTGATGTCTCCAGACATCTAAGTAAAAAGTATGTTAACACAACGTATACATACACAACATAACATGTTGTACAATTAACAAATAATATGATTTTATTTTTATAGCAATGATTTTAGCAAAGCTGTTGCAGAAGAATATTTAAAGTATTTTAATTTTGAAAACGACACGCTTGACGTAGCTTTAAGAAAGTTCCTGAAACAATTCTCTCTGACTGGTGAAACACAAGAAAGGGAGAGAGTATTAGTACATTTTTCTAAGAGATATTTGGACTGTAACCTTGGATCCTTTAATTCACAAGGTAACTTAACCTATGATTACATACTGTTGTCCCTTACATACATATATGTTATTTCTGTTCGTAACAGATGCAGTACACACACTGACATGTGCAATCATGTTGTTGAATACAGATCTTCATGGTCAGAATATTGGCCGTAAAATGACATGTAATGAATTCATAGATAACTTAGCAGGCCTGAACGAAAGTGAAAATTTCCCCAGAGAGATTCTGAAACATTTGTACCAGGCAATTAAGAATTATCCATTGGAATGGGCATTGTACGTTTGTGTAGAGTGATATAACTGGCTGGAATCTAGTTCTGAAAGTGTATAATTGTATGTTTGACAGGGATGAGGAATCTGACGAATGTGCGTCACAAAGTCAAATTAAACCGCCCGACCATAACAGTTTTACTTCGAATCCCTTTCTTGACATTCCGAATACTACTAACGCAATTGAGTATAAAAAAGGATACGTTATGCGTAAATGTTGTTACGAAGCAAATGCTAAAAGAAGTGAGTATTAACAAATTGATTCTAGCCTGGAATTGTTCTACTCGTAGTTTTTCAAATAATTTTCTTTCAATTGCCTGTTCTATATCTGTCTATTCTATAAGAATGTTAACATGTTTCTAATGAAAGTTGATTGCATATGAATGAATAACGTAGTGAATTACCAGTAGAATATAAATACACATAACCAACGCATGATGGAAAACAAAAAATCTGTTTTAAGGCTTTTGCTGCAATTTTTTAGCTCCATTTCACAAGCGCAGCTGGAAGATGTACTACTGTACGCTTCGAGATCTCGTACTGTATTTGCACAAGGATGAGCACGGCTTCAGGAAGAACCAGATCAGTGATAATCTACATAACGCCATCCGAATACACCATGCACTCGCAACAAAAGCGAACGACTACACAAAGAAACAATACGTGTTCCGATTACAAACAGCCGACCAAGCTGAGTATCTGTTTCAAACTAGGTGAGCACTCATCATCCAATCAATCTGTATTTAAACAACAATAACAACAACACAGTCCGCAATAATGATGAAATGTATATGTGTACATGTGTTTAGTGATCCCAAAGAATTACAGTCTTGGATAGATACAATCAATTTCGTGTGCGCAAGTTTCTCATCTCAACCCCTGGAGGGTGCTGTTGGATCACAAAAGAAATTCCAAAGGCCTCTCTTGCCGTGTAGCCATACGAAACTAAATTTGGTATGTCATTATGATTTCTATATGTTGTGCTAATTGTATAATATTAAACATATATCTAGTGTGTGTATGATAAAATAATCACTAGCTATGACTGTGTGAATATATGTTACAGCGAGAACAGTTGAGAGACCACGAGGAGAGAGTTATGAGACTGGAGGCTGAACTTGGCGAACATCGAAAACAGCCACCTGAGAGAGGTGCCAAAGCTTTAGTTATACAAAATTACAAAGAAAAGGATGCATATTTAAACTTTGAGGTACAATATTCTTATTATTAGTTAACTATTATTCTGACTCGATGCTAAATATACAAGTTTATGTATATAGGTGAACCGATATAGAACGTACGCACATCTGTTACGTTCACGAATGTCACAATACCCGGAATTGGAACCGTCCCTGACGGACACATGTATCGGCGAGGTGGACGAGGCGAGTGGTATCGCACTGCTGGAGGGCTCGGCGGGCGGTATTGTGCCGCCGCCGGTGCCTGATCGGAGGTCGCCACCTACAAATAGGTACAGTTACAGACAGGCTATATACAGCAGGAACGTACTGAACGGGGACGCGGACATAGGCTGACGAGTGATGGGGGTGTTCTCTGCATGCGTGGTTTGATCATATATACCTACTCATAGTGTACTATATAACTGCTATCCTCAATTCATCTGTGTTTCAACCATTGCCGTTCATGTTGTAACGACAACTCAATTCATCTGCAACTATGGCTACCGGCTACGGGTGTTCTTAAGAAACTCAAGTTACAACGGACATATTGTCGTGAACAATGATTGTATTTAACATTATACAGAACTATGTCGAATCATATTTGCCATTGCTAGTATTATATTTGTAGGTAAGTAGAGTGTCGATATTATTCTGCTGTGGTAAATAATATTAAATACATATTTGAATACAATGTGTGCCCCCGCGTTAACTTGTTTGGTTAACATGTAACAGAATTATATGTTGCTTGTTAATAGATAGGTTCTTAAGACACCCGAATGTATATACATACATGTTTGTATACGTGTAAATGTCCTAATCGGTCCCGGATTTCTGAAGACATTTAAGTATTATTACACTCTGTGAATAGTGGATAAATGAGGGACCAAGCGGTGGACTGTGCCTGTTATATAGAATATAAACTAGTCATTCCCCAGACACAGGTGATGCGAGTGAACCAATCATTGGATTGTGCAGTCATTTGCAACTGAACGCCGCAATGGAAAACACAGATTATCTTAACGGAAAATCAAACAGAATGTACAAAACATGTTCGAACCGGACAACTACTGATCTATATACATAACATTATGTTCATCGTTTGTGTAGGTTCATTCATTCAGTTAGTCAATCATGTTTTGCATATTCTTATTTGGAATGGGGCATTGAAATTTACTCAGTTTCTTGCTTTTTATTAATCACAAGTGATACGGTGTTAACAAAATAGTCGATTAACATTTGGAACCAGGCAAAGGATAACAATTATTTTTATATTTCAAGTACATACATACATACATACGTATATATCATTATTTTATTACAGAAAGCAGATTTGCGCAATTTATCTATTTCTATATATACATATGTGTTTATAATGATTGTATTTTATATATCTGTTGTTACGCCAGAAACCAAAACGTTTGTTTTTAAATTGTTTAATTTTTCACCATTTTTTAAATTATTATTTATTTGAAGAAGACTGTTATTGATTTCTTCATTTTAATAATTTGTACGAAACGTTTATTCTCTAACTGTTAAGTATTGAATGTTAATGAAACATTTAATAGTACATACATGCATATATATATGTAACATATTGGATTTACATGTGTGCAAATCCAAAAATGTTGTACAATTGCTTTAATTGTGGCGCATTTTATTTTATATGATTTACAAAGCTTACTTGCATTTGTCTGCCCATATGTTGTTTAATAACAAATGCATTCACTAATAAATAAATAAATATATTTTACTTCTCCCCCCTCCCCCTTAAACGATAATTCACTCTGCTGAACGCAAAACATCACTAGCTGTATTTTATCAAAACGTAATTATTCAGTATACTCTTTGACCATTTGTACCCATCATTGTTATTACGTGTTAATCCATTTCTGAAATGTTGTATGAATTAATTATTTTAAAGAAAAATAACTTCCATTTTGTACAGTCCACTATAGTGTTCGTATATATTGTTATATTTACAAACTGAAAATGATAACCATATACAATATTAATTGTTTTACTGTTTAAACACACACACCCATATATATATATACATACATACCTACACACATACATCTATATATTATGACAAGTTTGTCCGAATCTGTCTATCCATCATTCTTGTTTGTTTTGTGACGGGTTTTGTGGATCTAAATATTCCAACACACACTACTTAACTACGCTAAACTATAATATGCTCATGGGAACACCTCTCTATCTAATCTATTTCTCTATGTATCTATCTCGGATTTCTCTTGAAATGTCTTTTCAAAATAACAACAACAACAATTCTATCCAACGCACTGTATCATTCTGCACACACACATATACATTCATACATCTGTGTGTAATGTTTGTTGAATGTGTCGTCTACCATTACTACTACTACTGCTACTATTTGACTATACTATTACTACATACACACATACATACATACTGTTATTGTGCTCATCCTAAGGCTTATGAAAAGTTTTAACATTTCAATGTGTCAATGAAAGAGAGAAACAATAGTGTGATATTTTTGAAACCTTTAGATTTTTACTGTAGTATTATTAGGTATGTAATTTGACATGCGTAAATTTAAAAAATGAAATGATGAATAAGTTTCCTCCGAATGTATTGTTAATGAAATTAACAATGATTAAATTACGAGTAGGTTTTCAAAATTATTTTTAATATGTTTATTATACCTATAGATTGAAATACTGAGTGTAGTATGTCTCGTATATACATAATTAATGATAATGGATAACGTTAAGTATTTATGGAAATCATACATAATTAATTACCTAATTAACCTTGTACATATTAATAATTTAGCATTGTATTAGTCAATTATATATAGGTACCTATTTATGTATTTGTTCAAGAAATTTAAATTTTGCAGCGCACTCAAACTGGAATTATTATGTCAGACAGTTAGTTAGGACTTTGTTGTTCTAAAATACTATTTAACTATATATTACTAACAATATATATATATATATATAAAATATAATATAACTACAGAGAAAGAGATATCTATCATGTCATATATAAATATGATTTAACCTATCTATATCTTGGTCAGAAACAGTTTTGTACCTAACTCAGATTAATAACGTATTGTCTGCATGATGATTTATGTAGTGTAGGGGCTGTGATTTAACTGCAAAATTATAATTTATACATCGTCATCACACATTGTAGTTGTTACATTGATAAGGAATACGAAAGAAAAAACAGATGTATACATAAGGTGATGTATTATATATGTTGATAATGTAATGTTACAATTCATTCTGTAAGAAAGAAACTGATTTCAAATAATCAACAACATGAAAACTTAAAAATACAAACAAACAATAATCTATATTGAACCCCACTATATTGCCTTGTCGCATAATTCCGCCTGTTTGTGCTTACCTTTACATAGGTTCGCAACGCAACGATATGTGCTGCTTTTGCAAATGTCAGACTCTGTAAACAGTATACAATCATAGGCAGCCTTGCTCGGAGAAGTGCATTCCGTCTGGGATGGGAGGTGTGTGGGTCTTTTATTTATATATATATGCATGCTTTCCGTTAATTTATTTTATCTACTTTCTTGCACGTTCACTACATTAATGTAACTGCAAATTAAGTCTGCCTTGCTTAATTCATTACGTAATATAATTATTATTATTGTTATTACACTATTATTTCAATGAAATGTTGTCTACAATGATTATGTCAATTAATTTATAATTCTCTTTTCCTGTAGATACACAAAAAAGAGCTGAAAAATTTTCTGCTGTTCCCATTTTTGAGATGTTTGTCTTGGAGTACCTTCGTCTTCATTTTAGAATTGTGAAGAATTTTAAGCGTGATTTAAATGTGCATTTATTGTGACAAATATTTTATATACCTATACATATTTATGTGTGCAATAAATATTATAAATATATTGTCAAGTTGTATATACCCAAATAATTGTTTATTTGTATCGTTTAATTCACTCAGAATATTCACTTATGATATTGAACTCTTTAAAAAGATAAAAATCGTTATACATTTATACAAAGTCGTTAGCAATTCAAAATAAGTGAATTTGTTTGTAACGTAGATGGCAGCTCAAGCACAATAGCGTTTTGACAGTAACGATATTGACTGTCAAACTCATGTCTTCAAAATGTGCTCGTAAAAGTTAATTTTAAGTTTTAGTGTGATTTTTAAACATAATTTTTTAATGTATAAGTTTTATTACTACAAATAATAGAAATATTTTAAATATAGATATGATATTGTGAGAAGTTTACTGATCTTGAACATGGCAACTGAACGGTAAATATGACAATATTTATTGTGCATTATTTTTTTACAACGATAATTAAAAATGTCAAAGTCAGACGTGGAGAAAGAATTGTTAGATGACATTTCGTTAAATGATACTGCATTTTTAAACAGTCAAGATACAAATGAAGAGCCTGAGATACCAACAGAAATATCTTTGAAGAATTCGAAAAATATTTCAAAATATCATGACAGTAATTCATTTAAAAATGCATCCAAATGTAACTTAAACAGTACAAGAATCGAAAAATGTCCGCAAGATCCTTCAGTGATAAATACATCTTTATCATCATGGGGCCTTCCGGAAAGCATTTTAATGAAATACAAAGAACGTGGTATATCGGACATGTTCATGTGGCAAGCAGAATGTCTTGGAAATCGGAAAGTTTTGGAAAATAATTGTAATTTAGTATACTCTGCACCAACATCTGCCGGTAAAACTTTGGTTGCGGAAATATTAGCTTTAAAAACTGTTCTGGAGAAACAGAAAAAAGTTATAGTTATATTACCATTCGTATCTGTGGTCAGAGAAAAGATGTTTTATTTCCAAGATATTCTGGGTATGAGTGGCATTCGAGTGGAAGGATTCATGGGTTCCCATTGTCCACGGGGTGGGTTTAAAGCAGTGCAGTTTGCTGTTTGCACTATTGAGAAAGCAAACAGTATAATCAATTCATTATTGGAAGATGGAACTGTTGGTGATTTAGGCTCAGTGATAATTGACGAAATGCACCTTCTGGGCGATTCAAGTAGGGGCTACCTCTTAGAATTGTTATTAACAAAATTGCGCTACATGTCAGCACGAAATATAGATATTAACATACAGTTAATTGGAATGTCCGCAACGCTTCCTAATTTAGATCTGCTTGCTAAATGGCTGAATGCCGAATTGTACATAACAAATTTTCGGCCGATACCTTTGTATGAATATTGCCTTATCTCTGGAGAGATATTCGATAACTCACTTCAAATGCATAGACGTTTACAGCCGTCGTCCGATTTAACTGAAGATTCTGATAATATACTGCAGTTATGTCTTGAAACTATAAGCTCATCATGTTCCGTTCTTATATTCTGCCCGACAAAGAACTGGTGCGAGAATTTGGCACAGCAACTTTCTTTAGCTTTTTGGAAGCTGGGCAGATCCAAATCGTCGTTTGGCCAGTGTTTACGAGAACAATTGAACACAGACAATATTATTGAAATATTGGAACAACTGAAGAGATGTCCGGTAGGTTTAGATTCGATTTTGAAAAAAACAGTGTCATTTGGTGTTGCATTTCATCATGCTGGTTTAACTATGGATGAAAGGGACATTATAGAAGGTGCATTTAGGAGTGGCGCTTTGCGAGTGCTAATTGCAACGTCTACCCTTTCATCTGGTGTCAATTTACCAGCGCAGCGAGTAATTATCCGAACGCCACTTTTTCACGGAAAACCGATCGATTCTTTAACGTATCGCCAGATGATAGGACGAGCGGGCCGAATGGGGAAAGATACTTCAGGAGAAAGCATTCTTATTGCTCAAAACAATGATAGAAGGATTGCCAAAGAGTTAATGTCGGCAAATTTACGTCCTATTGAAAGTTGTTTGGAGGGAGCGGGGAAATTGAAAAGAGCCATTCTAGAAGTAATAGCAAGCGGAGTAGCTACTACACCTGACGATATTCGCCTTTTTACAAATTGCACCTTATTAGCGGCGAGTTTAGACGGAGATTTGAGAATAAGTAATCCAATTGATGAATCGGTGAATTTTTTAGTGAACAACGAATTTATACGTCTACAGAAAAACGAAGAAGGTGAATTGCAATATGTGGCCACGTCATTAGCGAAAGCTTGTCTATCATCTTCATTACCGCCCGAAGAAGGTTTAGCTTTATTTGAAGAGATTGAAAAGGCAAGACAATGCTTCGTTCTGGATACAGATCTTCATCTATTGTATTTAGTTACTCCGTACAGTGTATGTAATCAATGGTCTAACTTAGATTGGATGCTGTTTTTAGATATCTGGGAGAAATTACCGCCAAATATGAAACGAGTTGCAGAACTTGTTGGTGTTCGTGAATCGTTTATTTTTAATGCGACTAGAGGAAAAATAAATACCAGTACTTCAAAATTATATCATAGATTACAAGTGCATCGGAGATTTTATACTGCACTTGCGTTACAAGATTTAGTTAATGAAATTCCCCTGAATGATGTAGCTGACAAATTCCAGTGTTCGCGTGGTATGTTACAATCTCTGCAGCAATCAGCATCTATGTTTGCTGGTATGGTCACATCATTCTGTAACCAGCTAAAGTGGAAATGTGTAGAAATATTAGTATCACAATTTCAAGATCGCTTACAGTTTGGTATACAACATGATTTGTTAGATCTGATGAAACTTCCATCTTTAAATGGACCACGTGCCAGAACTCTGCATAAAGCAGGAATTGAAACATTAGCAGACTTAGCCTCGTGTGATCCTTGTAAACTGGAAAATCTTCTACATTCATCCGTTCCATTTCAGAGTGAAAAAGAACGCGAAGGAGAAAATGCGTACGATGTGGAACAAAAGAAGAAAATGCGAGGGATATGGATAACTGGCAAACAAGGATTAACTGCTCGTGAAGCTGCTGATATGTTGATTAAAGAGGCTAGAAGGTATTTGCAGTTTGAAGTAGGTGCAGCTGTTATGAAATGGGATACAGATACAAGTAAATCAAATAGTAACACATCCTTGTCATCACAAACGTCAAGTTTAAGTAATACAAGTATAAATTCTGAACATATTACAAGTAATCACATTAATAAAATTGAAAATACAGATATTAAAGACGACAAGGTAATAAGCAAAGAAAAAACTGAGGAAAAAGAAATGAACGCAAGTCATAATAAAACTGAGAATCATGAAAATATTGAAGAAAAAGAAATTAACACAAGTAGAAATAAAGATGAGCATATTGAGGAAAAAGAAATTGATAGCAGTAATAATGAAATTGAAGATTATGTAAGTATTATAAATGAAAGTGACATCATCGAAGAGGACATTGTTAATGTGTCTAGCAATAATATAATAGAGAATATAAGTAATTCAGTTAATACATATGATAATAATACTTCATTCGTTACCAAGAAAGATAATTTGCTGACTAATGAAAATAATTCGCTAGTCAAATATACAAGTATAAACGACAGTTATAATATTAACGAACAACAAATTAAAAAAGAAACTCATGAAATTGCTGTGAGCGATGACGATGACGTATTTGATTATGACTGGACACCATTAGACAATGAAATAACATCTCTCTCGATAAATACGAGTAATATATCTTCAAAGCTCAACGAATCAAACGTATTAAGAAATACGTCAACGATTGAATTTAGTTTTAACAAGAGTACGTTAAATTCGTCTTCTAAAAGTGATAGTTTGTTTGAAGACAGTTTATTGTTAGATTCTAAATTATGTGAGGCATTGGATTATTCAGCTACGTTTAAGGAATCTAATTCTGACGTAGAAATCGGAGGAGATACGTCACTGTTTGAAAATGCTTTTAATACTTTTGCTGATACGGAACAAGAAATAGAGGAAAATATGTCGGAAGAAACAAATAAAATTAGTGAAATCAACAAATCTGATGATGTGAATGATATAGTTGATGCTTCTCAAGTAGGTTTTGAAAATACTTCAAGTTTAATGAATAGTCTTCATAACTCAGTAAAGCAAAATAAAAACAATTCAAATCATACTCCTCGCAAGAGGCATCGACATTCAGAAATTGAACTGTTATCAGAAAAAAGGGTTCAATGTCTCTATGGAGAAACGCCAAAGAAAAAGCAAAAATATTGTGATAAAGGTAATGAAAACAATATAAAAATTAACGATTACGCCAATCATTCTCTACAAACTAAGAGTGATAATTTTGAAGCTGTAGATTTAACTACAGTTGATATTATTGATGTTTGCGAGAACAAGGAATTATTCTCGACATTTTGCAAAGAGTTAAAAACGAAATCAGAAATATCTTTTGCTGTTGCCTGTGAGCATTTTGCACAAGAAAAGCCACTTATTGGACAGAGTTTCTTTAAAACTTCGAATTCCAATACAAGCAGAAATAATCCAGAGCAGAACAAGCTAATTGATGGTGAACGTTTAGTTACTGGTATATCCATATCGTGGGGAGGAAACACTGTGTATTACATATCATTTGTTCAATTAAAATGTGTACAAAATGAAGAGAAACTAAAATTTTTACAAACCATTTTAAATAATAATGAATTAAGTATGCGAATATTTGATTGTAAAGAACAATGTAAGGTGTTGTATAATTCGTGTAAAATTGGTATCAATTGTTCTATGGAAGATCCTAAAGTAGGTGACTGGTTATTAGAACCAGAAGGACACGAGAAAAATTTACAAGCTATGGCAAGTATAAATGAAAGATGTACGATTGTTAATTGTTATTAAATAAGAACAAACATTATAGGCATTAAGATATTCGCCGGAAGCAGTTGGTATTGCACAGTTGGCAGGAAGTTGCAAGGGAGTAGGTAGTATAGCTTTGAATCCACATAACGCTATATTGAGTAGAATCCGTGCTTCGGTCGAAGCAATTGTTACGTGGCACGTTGTTGCATCCCAGAAAGAAGTTCTTAGCGAACATAATGTTACGTTATTAAACACATATCGTAAGTGCTGGTTATATCAGCAGCCAGTTATATTTATTAAACTATTTTATTTGTATTTAAAGAAACAGAGATGAAAAGTATTTCATGTCTGACACAAATGGAGCTTATTGGTGTATGCATTGACAAGTTCGAAATGAATAAACTGATTACTACAATACAAGAACAAATGGGTGTACTACAACAGCAAGCATTTGCGTTAGCAGGAAGACGTTTCTCATTTACTTCATCTAAAGATGTAGCCAAGGTATTTTGATTTTATCTAGTAGCACAGTATTAGACTTTGTAATGATTAATATTTCTTTAGGTCATCGGAATTTATAGAGGCAGAAAAGTTAGCACAAATAAACAAACATTAGAACAAAACGAAAATCCTATATCAAATCTTATACTTCAGTGGAGAAAACTTAGTTGTACATTGACAAAAATGTTATTTCCAATTATGCGATCAGTTAATGATGATCGAATACATGGATGCAGTGTGACACATACATCCACTGGACGTATTACGATGCAAGAACCGAATTTACAGAACGTTCCCAGGAACTTTGAAGTACAAAAATCAGATGGTAGCGTAGTGTCTTTAAGTGTACGTGGCACTTTCATTCCAACAATGGGCAAAGTGTTCTTATCTGCTGACTATTGTCAGCTGGAACTTAGACTTTTAGCCCATCTGTCTCAAGATTCTGTTCTATGTAATATTATGCGAATAGGAAGTGATGTGTTTAAATTAATCGCTGCAAAGCTAAATAAAATACCTGAAAGCCAGGTAACTATCATCGATAGTTAATTATATAAACTATTAATTTCTTTTGTACGTTATAACAGGTGACAGACGTGTTGAGACAACGTGCAAAGCAATTATGTTACGGTATAATTTATGGAATGGGCATCAAAGCACTGTCTGAACAACTGGGTTCATCCGAAGAAGAAGCTGCAGAATTTATGATTTCTTTTAAAAATACTTACCCGGGCATACAAATTTATATTCAGCGTACGATTGAGTTGTGTAGGGAGAATGGTTATGTTGAAACGTTAGCGGGGCGGAGGAGATATTTGCCGCATATCACTGATGAAAATCCTGCTATTAAAAGTAAGTATTTAATAAGAAATCGTTGTACTTTTATTCCTAATTTATAACTCTGCTACTAGGTCAAGCTGAAAGACAAGCTATCAATACTACTGTGCAAGGATCAGCTGCTGATATCGCTAAGAAAGCAATGGTCTCGGTTGATTTGAAGTTAAGACATTTTTTCCCATCACAGGAAGATCCGAATAAATCTAGAGTTGCTCTTGTACTACACCTGCACGACGAACTAATGTATGAAGTGCCCGTTAAAGATTTAAAATCTGTAACTAAAATTGTCAAGTGTGCCATGGAACAAGCTGTCAAATTGTCCATACCTTTCCCAGTAAAATTAAAATCTGGTCCATCTTGGGGAAAATTGGAAGAAATTAATATTTAAATTTTATACGTATAACTTTTATACAATTTTATAGGTATTTTATATATTTACACATTTTAAAAATCTTGTTCGTTTCTTCAATTATGTAATTTTTAGATTACGCTTATTAATAAGTACATTAGTGATCGTTTTAAAACTGTGATAAAACATTTTTTTATTAACTTTATTCCATTTTAACGATCCATTTTTAACATTTTGTATATTTCCAATGATGTATTTGAAAATTATAATATTGTACAAATAAAAAGAATTTTTTAAATTGTGAACACTTTTTAATTGTAGTAAGTATATCTTTACAGAAACGTCTAAATTATTATAAAATTATGTGAATTATTAATCTACACTACATCTCTTCATTCACTGGCGCAACCACTGTTGGTTGCACCGTTGTTGCTTCGTAGTGATTCTCAACACTTGGTTGAGCTGCAGCCGCTGCTGCTTGTTGTGCGGCCGCGTGTTGATTTGCCGCCAACATTTCTTGTTTCTGAAGAATTTCTTCTTGCAGTTCACCGTATCGCTTCTGTAATTGTCGCTCGCGATCCATTTGTCTTGTGACATCTTCCGTAAGTGACTGAAAATTTACATTATGTACATATGACACATAGATTTTATATACAATATTTCATTTAGAAAAATAAAATTTAATTTTAAATTACCTGAATTCTACGTGGCAATGCAGCTCGTTCCTGTTCTTGCAAGAATTTGAACGTAGATAACTCCAAGTTGGCCTGATCTGTTTGCTCGTATAATTCTAGCAACTGTTTTAACAACGTTTGTGCACGCGTCTGATATCCACCAGTCAGAATACGCAGTTTCTTTTCCATTTTAGCAGCTCGTTTCGCCTCACGAGACATATGTAACCGGTTCTGTTCCAGACGTTTCTCTGCTGACTCGAGCCGATCTTTCTTACTGGCAAGGTTAGCACGTGTGTATCGGTTCTGATTGGGCAAGAACAATACTTGACCCAAACATTCCTCCCACACTTGAGTGTACGAATCAAGCGACAGATCTCCATGGCCCATACCCTGTTTGACAATGTCCATTTCGTGTGATAGCATTGTTTTAGCATTGTCCAGTTCTTCTCGGCTGAAATCTTCGTACGGATTTTGTTCTAGATATGCCAAGTGTTGAGTCTGCGACACACCAGGGCGTTTTACTGTTTGCTGAGGTGACTGTTGTACTGGAGACATTAATGAATCATAGTGTAACATTGTTATCATCTCGCTCTTGATCAATTCTTCAGCACGCTGCAGATCTGACAGCGATTGACTATCCATTGGTGGACGTAAGACTGCCATATTTATCTCACAAGGTCGAGGTAAATCTCGCTGTATAACTTTAGATCTTAATGCGAGTTCTCTTTCTCCTGAAAAAGATTTACAGTACATATAATAAAAATCAGTTAACCTTACTTGATAAGTTTACTAACGTTGTGCTTTTAATTCTGCCTGTGCCCTAGCATCTAGATCCGCTTGATCTTCAACCATCTTTTCCATTGTCTCTTCCTTCTGTTCCTCTTCATGTTCAGGTACGACAATTTCGTAATCATTTTTCGGAGTTGGCAGTGCATTTAAACTTGCTCTGAGTTGTTCTTTCATGATTTTCTGATAATTATTCAAGGCTTGTGGTGTATCGCCGACAGCTAGATTCTCTTCTGGGTTGATATTCAGTTTATCTCTGACTGGAGTAGGTGTGTAGCCCATACCATTCTGTAAAGAACATATAATATTAAAGAAATTCAGACAACAGTTTGTTTATTTACAGTACCTGTGAAGAAGTTGGAACCAGTGCACCCGAGCGTGGTGTTAAGAATCCTGTAGAAGCAGGCGTCGCTGCTCCATCGCTACGTGCAGAACGGAATGGTGTAGCCAGAACAGTATTCGGCGTTGCAACAGCCTGACTCTGCGGCAACACACCGCTGAAATCAGAATTATGCAACGGAGTATTCATTCCTCCTTTCAGTGGAGTGTCCACGTGTGTTAATGCCATCATATTCTGTGCTTCTTGTAAAATGCGATCAGTTTGTGGTGCTGGCGTACGCGGTGTGGCAGCATGTTGCGGTGTGATTGAGTAATCAGCAATCAATGTATCGGTCATCTGTACTCCGCTCTCAGTGGCCACTTCGCGAGCTACTTCACTGGCACGACCAAGTTTCACGACTTGCTGTAACTCCTGATCGGAGATTTGTGGTTCTGGCAGAACTAACTTGGAACGTTTCTTTGCTGGTTCTTGGTTTTGCAACATAGCTAATGGTATGTCGTTTTCTTTCCTCTGTTTTAGTTTTTGTTTATCTTTACGACGTTCACGCTGCGAAAGAGAAAACATGTAAGTACGTTGAATTAAATATTATAAAACAAATAATACTCTCTGTTAAAATTAATAGCATTAATTTACCTCCTCTTTCTCGATACGAAGTTCACCATCCAAATGTTGTTGCCTCATCCGTGAGAAATCTGGAGCCATCGGATCAATTTCCTCTTTTGATGTATCATAAAAACCAAGTGCCGGTTTCTTTTCAAACGGCACTTCAGCATTATAATCTACGCCTCGTTTCTTCTTTCGTCGAGAAGAAACTGTTATACCAGCAGCACGCAGTTCTCTGCGTTTCTGTAAAGCTGCTAGTCGCCGAGCTTCTTCCAATTGTTTTTCACGAGCTTTCCGCTTCGCTTTTTTACCCTGTGTATTCGCCAATCTAGCTCTTGCCTCCGATAACATTTCAAGTTCTGTAAATAATAAAGCATACTAGTGAAATAATCATTACAATAATATTACACACATTTTACCATCTTCATCCATATCTTTAGGATCAGGACGAGCAGGTTTTGTCTCAGGATTCGGATCAATTTCTCCCGGTTTAAGTTTACGAGGATCATCTGTACTATCTTCTCCTTCCTCTTTCTTTTGTGCTTGATCTCTGGAGTAAAATACGTACATTAATTACTTAGAACAATTATTATTAACTTATAAATGCTCACAGCAGATATTCATATCGTTCCAAACACTGAGCTGCTGTACGACCAATAATTGGAGCAATAGTTCTCCACTGAGTTGGCATCAACTTGGCCAAATGCAATAGTTTCTCATCCTCTTCGCGAGACCATTCTGTTTTCTTAATGCTAGGGTCCAACCACTCAAACCAACGAGCTTTACACTGTTTGGCAGATTTGCGATGTAGCAAGGAGGCAATTCGTGACCATTGATTTTTGCCATATTTCATAACCGCCGCTTTAAGGATTTCATCCTAAGAAAACGCAAATTCAATAATTATTCTATACTACTGATTTAGAATATAAATTTTACCTCTGTGTTTCTCCAAACACCTCCTTTTATCATAATTCGCGGCATCTTGATTGTTTTATTATTATTTTACAAAGTAAAACTAAAAACACATTACAACAAGCAATTCTATGTAAACGACAAACAACTTATTTGTTGGTTATGAAAATGGCAGATGATGGCAAACCAGAAACACAATAAAATAGAAAAAAATCCCTAATATTTTTATGTTGGTATTAATAACCTTGACTACGTCCGTCAAACTGCGTCAAACAAAAATGACAACATTACCAGACACTAGTTAATGCTAGTTAAGAAGTGATTGGAAGTGATTAGAACACGCTTTAATTACTTGTGGTGAGATCAGTCGTGCATTTTAAATGGCCCGATTTGCTTTGCGAGTGAAGTCCAAATCAGGACAGCAAGTAGTGGAAGGACTGAATGCACAAAGTACAATTTTAGACTTGAAAACACAATTGTCAGTCCTCACCAAAATACCTGTAGGTCATTTACATATATTAAGTGGCTATCCACCCAAGATATGTGATCTGTCAAATAATAGCAGAACTCTCGCTGATAGTGGAATCTCATCTGGTGATACTTTAATTGTAGAAGAAAAAGCCAATCATGTTCCTGAAATACAGTCAGCACCTGTGCAACAGCAACAACAGACACAGAATTCAGAGACAACCAAGCATCATATCGATAGCAGGCAGCTTGATTGCCCTGGTATATTAATGAAACAAGTTGTACCTGCAGATAACTCTTGTCTTTTTACTAGTATTGGTTTCGTGCTCAGTGGCAAAGTGGATACAACTGTTGCCCCTACAATGCGAGAAATTATTGCTGAAACGGTCGCAAAAGACACTGAAAACTATTGTGAAGCTATTTTAGGAAAACCAAATAAAGAGTACTGTGAGTGGATCATGAAACCAGATTCATGGGGTGGTGCAATTGAATTAGCTGTTCTCTCACATCACTATGGCATAGAAATGGCAGTGGTCGATACGTTAAATGCAATAATCAATAGGTTCGGTGAAGATCAACGCTACGCACATAGGGTGTTTCTTTTATTCGATGGAATACATTACGATCCTTTGTTCCTAGAACCGTTACAGGTAAGTGTGTAGTGTATAGGTTATGTTATACACATGAAGTTGTACACATATCACCCGTATTATAATAGGGTGGCGATATCCAGACGATATTTCCCATTGAAGACGAACGGATCCTTAAAGAAGCCGAACAACTAGCCCATGAAGCAAAGTCCAGTCGTCAATTCACGGACGTTAATAAATTTACACTGAAATGTTTAGTTTGCAGTCAGTTTATGACAGGTCAAGTTGAAGCACAGCAACATGCAAAAAGTACGGGACATATGAACTTTGGCGAAGTCTAGCAACAATCGAAATATGTAACTGCAAATACCTCATTTTTGTTGAGAAATAATCGAATATTTTGTAGTAGTAAATCATTTTTATTGTAGAAATATTTTACAAACCTAAATTTGGTGTTTAACTAGTTCAATTTACATATTTTTCTTCTATCTATTTTAATTATGTGTAACTTTGTACAAAGCAATACTTTTTAAATCAATACTTTTAATATTAATTTATATCTACATTTACTGCCATTTGTAGCTTTGAAGGTTTGTTGATAAAAAATACTAAATAAATAATTAATTGAAATATAAAATACAATTGTGCTTAATTTATTCTAGCTAATTATCAAATGATATATTATTACCTTTGCAGTTTTCAATTAAAATTTTAATATGCAAAAATTGCTTTATGATTATTTTCTGGCGCACAAAATGGTGGGGAGTGATGCGCGTTGGCCAATGCGCATGCGTTCCTCCGTTATGTCAAAACGTCAGTTGCATACAGTTTGATTTAAGCTGCGGAGTTGGGTTGTGTCTCGTGAAAGTATGTTTAACAAATAAATTAAATGAAAAAATGTGCAAGTGATGTAAACGTTACTCGAACATGTTTATTATAATATTGTATTAAACAATGTTGCATATTGTGCTTAGTGATTTATCAAAATACATTTCAACAAACAGGTGAAATGGATGAAATTGAAGATGAGCCTGATATTCGAGAACAAATGTTCCACAATAATGTACGAGAACAAATTGTAAGTACTTTTATCATCTTGCATCATATTTGTAGTACAATGATAAATGATACGTGTTCAAATTTTGAAGGTTAAATATCTGGCATTGAAATTCAAATACGAAATATACTGAAATAAATTGTTATAGCAGCTTGGGATCTGGGATAGTTTAAATATTTAATAATTTAAAATTGTTATTTCATACATTGCCAGCTAATAGCGGAATATTTTAGTAAGCTTTGTGTAAAGATACATGTTTTTTGTAAGCTATACATTCATTATGTTCTAAAAACTAAAGCATATATTTGTTAGTATACGACTGTTTACATTCCTAGGATTACAACAGATGTTTATGGTAATTCTTATTTTCCAGTTTATTTTTGTACAGAACAAAGTCAATATTATTGTGTTTTACAAAACAGTCTTTGTTCTGATTTATCCTTAACATATACACAATGATAATTTATTTAAAAACAGTACTGACTGTATCAAGAATTCATTGTGATGCATCGAATGCATGGAATATTATCCATACATATAAATACCGTACGCGATGAGTTGAATCGGTAAATAATGCAGTATCGATAAACGTTAATTTCCAATAAAGCGCACGTGTATTTTCTACGATGAAAGTGAAAGTTTGGAAAATGAATAGAAGTGTCTATTATGTGTTGTAAGAGTTAATAAATCGATCTATTAGGTAAAACATGTATGTATATGAGTGAGTGAAGGTATATTGACTATATACATACACTTACTACTCGAAGTAAACACACTGCATTCCTGTGTGAGCACCACTTACTGCGCCTGTTATTGCTATTTTTAGATAGGTGCATGTAGCCTTAATAATTATTTTCTGTCTAGAAATAATCGCTCAGTGGTCAACGACATTTGCACATTGAATGTTTTTATTTAACGGTTTTTACAGTACCGGTTTTAGCTCATGCATTTTACATTTTTTCTTTTGCAAAAATTATTTCTTTATATAGAATATCCAAGCTAATTTAAATAATCAGATTTTTCTGGTTTTATCAACCTTCGAATAATAATCCGCGGTTTTTTTTATTAATCCAATTATTTCGAAGAATTTTGCTCTTTTATGGCTTATCTTAAGATGTTATATGAATTTAATTTTGGGAAAATATTATTTTGTGCGATAAAAATAATGAACTTTGTGTCGTTGGAGGAGTACTAACAAATGTATTTATTAAAAAATGCATTTTTATAGCTATAAAATATGATTAAACGAACACGAGGCAGGAAATTATAATCAAGATTTTTGCATTTCCGTTCTTCGATGTTTAATGAGCCTCTTCACGTATGCATTACTATCAATTTACTATTTATATATTATTTAGTGACCCTCTGAATTTCATCATGTTGCCTAGACAGAATTTAACTTCTAGTATCCGCTTTCATTGGGGCATGTTAAAATTGCAGTTAATACTAATTTAGGTTTATATTACAACTAATTTCATTACCATGTGCTCAGTGTCACATGATATATATTTCACTCTTTAAATTCCAATTTAAATATTAGACGTATTCATACAATTAAAAAAAAAAACTAGTTTTATAAGTAAAAAAATTGGTTGCTGTTATTTAAATTTACCCACAAATATGAATGCAAATATCTGATACTTTTTATCTAAAATAAATAATAATGTGTCTATTATCAGGTACTGGATTGTTTATAAAGAATAAACGTTGCAAAACAATAACTAATTTTCAACAGAATGCAATGTCGTTAAACTATATCACTACGTTAATTTGCGCAATGAGTTTTTTCTTTTAAAGCATTCATAGTTTCGTCATGACCTTCTCATTACGTGTTACTACCGGGATCAAATTAAGATAAAATAAATATGTATATGCATACATACGTATATATCATTCATATAAACGCAGATTAAAATTGTCCTTGATTTATAATTAAATAAGCATCGCTATAAATAATTTAATTATTACACAGCGTTTTAAACAAAGACATTATTATGTGTTGTGTGTCACGAATTCGACTCGTGTTCAAATACAAAGTACTTAATATTAAATATATTTATCTGTAAATTCGTTGATATTTGCTTTTTTTGTTTACACATACTTTAATACTGGATCAGTAAACAATTTTTATACATACATATTTAAATATACATAAATTTGTCATAAGATATATTTGTATGTAAGTACGTGGCATCTGTGTTATTAGTTAATAGTTATGGATTTTCCCTCAAAGTGTACCCGCATGCAATTTAGAATATTTAATTGTTTCATCATCTCCTCAATTACCCACAGCGTTGCGTTGCGTTGTAAATGAATTATTAATTACTAAACACGATGTTCATGTATTTTAATTGATGTCATGGGTATGTTGACTTGCTGTAACAAGTTAAAAACAATTTTCAATTATTTATGGAGTATATAACAATATGCTTATCGTGCCGATAATTTTTTATATTATTGTGTAAATTCTTAATTAATGTAATTTTTAAATGACAATAATATTTTACACGACGTATATTTATTTAATAATATAGCTAGATACATATACAGTAAGTAGCTTTTTATCCATGTTAAAATATTTATTTGAACAATTTTTCAAAATTTTGCACCATTACGAAGTTAAACAGAAAAATAAAAAATCGTAAAAATCTAATTTTTACTTATATCTCGTGAGCCATGCAAAATTTTCGAAAAACGAAACCGCCATTAATATCGACCTATAAATGCGCAACATTTGTCTAATTTAACCGACATTGTATACAGTTTCCGAGATCCCTGTAGTGGTCCGTTTAAGAGGGACACTCTGTATGCATATGTACATATATTACTTGTCGTGATATTTGTAATAAAAGATAATATATGTGTATAGTGTTTCATTATCATGTAACTGATGTACTGTATGCGCATGCAGGTTCACGTGCGCTCACCACTGAATATATATCGAATGTCATTTGGCTTGGTGACACTTGCAGACAATTTATATTTGTTGCTCTTGTCAGGTGATGTTTAAATACAAATAGAAAATAAATTGATGCAATTGAAATATATTACTGAATAAATCTCACTATACGTCGTTTTGAAAAATAATCATTGTTTCACAACAAAAAATAGAGCAGGAGAAAAATTAAAACTAATATTGTTCCGCGTCATCGTTACGCAATAATTTCACCTGGCATTAGCTACCGATACAGTATGAATATTTGTGTCGCTGTCTATAATTTAAATTGCGTTGGTGTGTTGTGTTCGCATGTCATCCGATAAAACGCTTTCGTTTTGCAAAGCGGCTCTGTCCCAGAATGTCTACCGTGGCCAACTTTACCGGTGCAGCCGTTACACCTAAATAAAAACCTACCGTTCTATTTTTTCCATCTGTATGACCCTGAATTTTTCGCTAATATTTGTTTTATTTCTGGAGGGCAGGTGAGATGTAACTATGACAAACATGTTTGTTCGTGTTGGAGTGGTGCCTATTGTTTTTGTCGTCGTATTTTTGGACGACATTTTCAATTTATTTACTTGGCATTACTTGGTTGCTTTATTGTATACAGATCAGCAGTAAATATATCTTAAATTATTAGATATTAGATATTTATTGTATACAGATCAGCAGTAAATATATCTTAAATTATTCGATATTTTTATAAATTCTGTATAAATGTTTTTTATAGAAATAATAATACAAAGTTACAACGCTAAAGAATAATTTTTATTTTATGTACATTATAGTTCAAAGATCGATAATTTGGCAGTAAATAAGAGTTGTACGTATATGTTACATAAATATAATTATATATGTTTATATAAATTATTATCTGCAAAAAAGTAGCTAAAATTCTTTGTTGAGAATTATCTATCTAACATTTTGTTAAACTTTAAATTTTATTATTTCAAATATTTCATTTGGTAAATATGACCTTTATTGTTTAATAATTCACATCAACACTTGTGTTAATAGTGTGAAGTATTTTCTAAAATTACTGTAAGATTGACAGTCAAGGTTTTCACACAAGTTGTATTGATGTGTTTACTCTATAGTCTAGTGAGATTCTACGTCATTACAAAACATATATCTGCTCATAAGTTATGTGTGAGTTGTTTTATAAATAGCTGTAGTTTTGCTTACATTTTTTCTTTATATTATGCAAAACATATGTCTTATTATTCCTTTGAATAGTACGTGTTACTTACAAAAGTCAACTAAAGGCGGGATATCAGTGTTTCGCTTATCAGAATCCAAAGTAGTGTTTCCCCAAGTTAAAATACTGTACAAAGGTCAAAATCGCGTCGGACATATTAGTAACAAAAGATACGCAAGCCAGATTAAACCTGTTAACTTTGTGTAAAGATCACATGCAAAGATAATATATGAGTACTTATCATATACACCCTTCACAAACGATATAATCTGACGTGTGAACTAATATATAATTTGAAGATAAGAAATCTACAGGTTTGCCAAACAAATCCCAGTAAAATTATTTCCATTTCACATAAATGAGTGGAAAATGTTTTATTTCAAATATTATAACATAGGGCACACTTGTTGTTTTTAAACTTTTCATTGAATTGATTAGTATATATGTTTAGTGTTAATTATTTTGTTATACACTTGTATTTATTGATTAATAGTTTCCTTAAATGGTAATTACCTTCATACACATATGTATATGACCAAATGAACTGGTTTATTGCTATTATATGTTAACTTGTTGTATTTAAAAATATGTATACCAATAGTACGATCTGGTTAAAATATGTATTACAACTTGTCTTGAATGTTTTATTAACCAGTGCGGTATGTACCAGCTCCTTGCTATTTCTCTTTACAATGTACAACGAATTATATTGTGCCAAATATTTATTTTAGCAGCAATATTCTCTGTTCTACTAAAGTACATAATCGCATAATTTTTGAACTCGAATTTGAGATAAATATAGTAAGTATTATATGCTATTTATTTCCATAAGCAATACTGAACTGTATATATTTTACCATGAAACACAAATCAAATATAAAAGTATGACAAACGATCTAGTACTCCATGATCTATTTGTATATTTTTAAATATACCATATTTAGACATACATACCTATGTAAATGTTTAGAAAATAAACCACATGTAAATCTGTTAGTCATTTCAAGAACTGTTTATCATGCAAGTCCTAATTTTTGTGATATGTTTTACATAAGTTACTTTTTACATGCATTCATAACTTTACGCTTTTCTCTTTTTCGAATTAATGTTTTATATTTTCAGTTTCGATTAAGCGTAATATTCATGTTGTTTATCATTTTTTCTATTAAAATTTATGCATACTTTCGCAATTCATCATGACAAAAATGACAAAAAAAGAATATTTCATAAATACAAGAGTGAATTAATAATAATAATTTACATTATCGTTACTGTTACATGAAGTAAATTATTGACCTGAATATTCTGTACTAACAATACCCAAATTAGATTAATTTTTTTCCTATATGGAAAATTACTTGCTGTGAAATGATTGATTCATGTTTAATGATGCATGTAGCAGTGTATTGTATTCTAAATGATCGAATAGTGCGCGCATGTAACCGTTAAATTTAACAGTAAATGTTTGTACATATAATTACTGTCATTGTTTATACAGATATACCATTAGGAAGACATCTCAAATTACGCTCTAATCGGTCATGTAGCGGTCCAACTAACCGAGAAATAGTCACCTTGGCCTTGTACCAGGCCTGTATTGAATATATTTTCACTTTATTCCCATATTAAGTATAAATTTAACCTCCAAATGTAACATTTAGAGAAGCAAATGTTACTGAAATTGTTTCAAGAACAGAAAATATTTTGTCTTGGAAAATGATTGCAATATATATGTTAGTCCGGTCCTGGTTTTGCAACATACTTGGCAAATATGTACAGCCCAGAGAAAAGACCATGGACCGTGTATAAATTTAGGACTTTGACTTGATCGCTAAGATTGTATTTATTTTTAAACAATGGCACTTATGTGTGTAGAAATGTACTTTTTTATCAGATACCTATATATTGTGTAATAATCTTAAGTCCCACGTTACGTGTATAATATATTATGAAATAATGAGAATTCTCTTGTTTCTTAGTTTCAAAGGTCTATTTGTTTCACAGTAAAATAATACATAATCATAGTAAATATTGGTGTCAGTGTAAGCAGTTTTTAATGTAATTAAGCACAAGCATTCAAGATCTGGCCGAAATAAAATTTTAATATAATTGACATTAACTGTATGAGTCATTATTAAATAACTGTGATCTAATACTTAATAAAGTATTGAATTTTTACTGTTGAAGTATATAAGCTTGACTGATAAAGTATGGTACAATAAAACACTTATTATCTGATAATAGGCGTTTCCTAATAATTAGTAAAATTTCACCATAGTTCTAAGTACAGATATATAATCTTTATTTACCAATCTGCAAACAAATATGTATTGCAAATAGTATATTGATATTAGGTATGTTCACTTTTCTTTACGGCGAGTATTTGTCATTGGAAAGAGCGACGCATGTTCATATGCACGTAGACACCTAGTATATTATAGTATATGCATCCAACGAGATAATTTGTTTACCATCGGGTTATTGTCCCACTTCTCATTGACAGTCTCGTAGACAGAATAGTCCGCAGTGAAATTGTTGGTCCATTCCAATATCCCCAAAAATATTCTACATATACCCGAACATATAAGTGTATTATTTTAAATGTAGACTGCCAACCTTGTTCATATATAATTGAATTTAATATTGTACAGGTATATTTCAACTTCAACCTGTACAAACAAGTGTTGAGAAAAACTTATTCATATTTACATGTCCTACTTGATTATCTGTTGGCTAAACACCTAACGCCCAGGCTATCTACTAGTAGTTTCCGGTCAAACCATTGTACATTATACTCAAAGTTGTTACGTTATATTATTACAGAGATAAAATGCTGCTGGCAAGCTTTTCTATCTGCTATTGCGTTGTATAATTTGTATGACGCATATTATTTAGCATACTTATTATTTGACTGCTAATTGTTAGAGATACTGTTTTCCTTTTTAAACAAACTAAAATAGAGTAATTTAGGTCATGTCAACGGTATTTACAATATTCGATACTAATGCTAAATAGTTATAAAAATCAATATATTTCATGATAATAAAGTTGTACGTATTTTGTATTAGTTAATATTTAATAAGATATAATTCTATAACTATGCTCTAATTATTATTTGCCGGTGTAGTTTCTTTTCCAGTAAAATCAAAATCAGTCTGTAGAATTAATCGACTTGAATACAAATAAATATTTCATGAGAATATCTCTGTTTACTTTCAGATATTTCTTCTACTGTTCCTGTTACTGTACTTGCTGAGTTTCGCATTGCTTGGCAGATTTAAAAGACGTGGTCGTGAAGATTACTACAGCACTGACGAAGACGAAGTAACCGTGTACCGTATCAGCACATGGCTATGTACATTCTCTCTGGCTGTATCACTGGGTGCAGCCCTGCTACTCCCCATCTCCATAATCAGTAATGAAGTGCTCATTTTATATCCGAAAAGTTACTACGTCAAATGGCTGAATAGCTCGTTAATACAAGGTACACACAGAGAGAGGTTAGAATATTAAATGTACACGCAGTGGAATAATGTGACAACTCTTTTCACAGGATTATGGAATTATGTATTTCTGTTCTCCAATTTATCACTGTTTGTTCTACTACCATTTGCCTATTTATTCACCGAATCTGAAGGATTTTCCGGACACCGTAAAGGACTGATGGCAAGAGTGTATGAAACGTTTATAGTGCTGTTGTTATTAGCAATGGTTGTGTTGGGATTAACCTATGTCATATCGGCCCTTATCGATAAGGACAATTCCAGTATACAGACACTGTTAAGTAAGTAACTGTTCTATATAGTTTCTATAACATTGTCCAGCTATTTCCATTGAAAAGAAAAGTAATAGATTTATACTTTCTCGTTAGTTTTTTACTTCTAGAAAATCTTAGAATGATTACATATATATGTGCTTTAGCTATGATGCTTTCTCTTAAACCTTTCTTAAAAGAAATTCATTGTAGAGATTTTTCTCTAGACATAATTACATATATCGTAACATTTTATTAACACATATGTTCTGATTTGTTTCAGATTTATGGAGCTATCATTTACCATTTTTATATTCATGCATTTCATTTCTTGGAGTGTTAATGTTATTAGGTAAATAAACAACTAGACTATATATGTATTTTGTGCAAATAAATATCAATGAATTGAATTGTGTTCATATAGTGTGCACACCACTTGGATTTGTACGATTATTCGAAGTGGTTGGCCAGTTCTTAGTAAAACCGCAGTTCTTACGCGATATAAACGAAGAGTTCATAGCGTATCTTCTAGAGGAAGAATGCCTACGTCGAAGACTGAATCATGCCGAGGCTACTAATAAAGGTTATGTGACACCAGCCCCAATGTCACTAGCTGAATGTGGTCCCGTACTCTCAGATGAGAACGATTCGCCCAGTGGTCTGTTACGGTTACGAAATGGACAGTTACAATCTGGGTTACGTTCAAGACTAACAGAAGTCGAAAATAGACGGATACTTCTAGGTTAGTACAAATCAGAGACTATCGAAATCATTGCTCAAACCTATGAACTGTCGCCCGTCAATATTAATCTCGAAATAATTTATATTTGGGTCAAGGAGAAACAAATTGATTAAACAATATATGAATTGTTTTTTTCTAGATAAACAACGACAAGTATCATCCTTGAGACGCAATGTACTCTATCCATTAGCTATGTTAATGTTACTCGCTGTAACTGCAACGACAGTTCTAATAGTTGTACAGAATACACTAGAACTTTTAATAGGAATTAAAGCTTTACCGCTGAGTACCAGGGTAAGAGGATGACACTATCACCTGGTAATGGATAACTAATTGCTCGTGGTTAATGTTTTACAGCAATTTACATTGGGTATTACATCGTTATCTATGCTTGGTCCATTGGGAGCTGCATTGGAGATTATACTAATCCTGTACTTGATCGCTACATCCTCTGTAGGATTATACACGTTACCGATAATGTCTCGAGTGAGACCGAAACCATATCAGACACCGTTCTGTCATATTATTGCGAATTGTGCACTCGTCCTTATACTAAGTTCAGCGTTGCCGTTACTGTCGAAGATACTAGGTACGTTATTAATCAAATAACTAACTATTTATACCTATATGCTGTATTGAGATTATTTAATATTTCAAATAATCGAATACTTTTACATTGCTAATGAATGGTGATACTGTGTTTTAGGAATGACAAACTTTGATTTACTGGGCGACTTTGGTCGCATTGAATGGCTGGGCAATTTTAAGATTGTTCTATTGTACAATCTAGTGTTCGCATCAGCGTCCGCGCTGTGCCTGGCGAATAAATTCACTGCAAAGGTAAGACGTGAACTGTACGCACGCTTAGTGGAGAACTATATATTTCTCACTAATTGCGTGTCATTTCTGAACTGATGAATCTGCCAGACATCGCAACATATATACTAACGTGGAAGAGAACAATACTTGTATACTACTATTTACCTACTATATTAAGACTGATATTGATATTAATTAAAAGTAAAATCACTATTTAAGCTCTTGTTGTTTTATTACGATGTTTAAATGGAGTAAGTTCATATGTATAGGTAAAAACCCATTAAGATCATATCCAAAACAAGGAAAATACATTTATTCAACATTAAATAGAATTCACACTATCTATAAGTTATATTTCCCGCCTGATAATTTTATGCATTATTAACTTTTTATTATACAGACGTTTTAAGAATGTTCAGATTGCAAGAATCATATGTAGTTAGTTATATTGAAAGTCAAGTTAGCCATGCAGATAATTCTTAAGACGTATGTAAACAGTCTTGTTATTCAGTTATTTCATTGTACTTTGTTTATTCCTTCATTAAGTTCTCGAAACAATAATATTGATAAGGCAGCTTATTATGTAAGCAAAACTATTCAATAATGATTATTGCGCAGTTACAGTTACAGTAAAATATGTTGAGGAAAAGTTGAATTTTTAGATGATGTAAATATATTAATATTCGTTGTGTTCATTACTGTGTTATTTTTACGTGAACTGAATGATTGAAATGTATGATGATGCACACACACTCATACATATATACATATTTATTGCTAGACTGTTTTATTTATATAATATCGTATCATATATTTTTGTTTGATTTTATTTATTTCAGTTTTTAATCAATAAAAAACAATGTGATATACTTGTAAATACATGTTTCATTTATTATATTTCCTCTACATTTATTTTCAAACAAAGTACAAACTGTGAAAGTTTACTGTAGAAGCATAATAAGTCAAAATAGAATATTGTTACAGTGTAAATATATTATCAAATATAATTATAAATAAAATACTTCATTTTAATCTCATAACAACAATAATAAAATCTCTAATGTAACAACATGTAAATATATTTAGCTTAATTCTATATACAATCACCTTTTTATATTTACAATGTTATTGAAAACGGACAGTTTCATGGACGAATAGAGAACTGTCAGTGGAAGATATGTGTGCAAGGTAAATGCCGAATCTAATTTTACTCTCAGTTAAAACTGACAGTGTACGTAATGGTTCAATAGTCTTCTCACCAGTTGTTTGATCTATGCATATCATCTGACAACGAGTACAGGGTCCAGTACACTGTAAGTTATACACCATACATTATAATTCATCATAATCTTAATACTAAATCCTGATATAATATTTATTATTAGTACATTTTAATCAGCAATGTTATATTACCTTGAATTCATGATTACCAATGGTAATCTTATCACTAGAATTTTCAACAAAAGCCGAATTTGACTCAACAACAATGTTTGCTCTAAATCTGTGTATCAAATTTGAAATATCTTTGTCACAATCTTCGCAGTCCTGTATTGAATTTGCTAAATATCGTACACTTGCTATATTGAGCAATAAAAATTGAGCCTGATTAGCAAGTGATAATTGAGACTGTTCACCTGTAAAAATTATATAAAAATTGTATAAATTACTATATTGTTTAACATAACAAGCAAATACCTTTACGGTTAGTTCTTATATGATTCGAGTTCTGTCTTACTAGTCTAAGATCAGAACGTTCTAATGCTTCTGACAGCCAATGAGCTACTTCATCTCCACAGTCAAAACAGCTAACACGATCACCGCACACTTTACTTTGACAAAGACTCACTTCTGAATTACTGACACATTCTCCAACGTCCAAAGGAACATTTATCGGTTGCATATCTACAATACTCCAATATTAAAATCAACAATTTAACTTGTATAAAATTCATAAATTACTTGGATAATGTAATTCCATTACACCTTCATCAATTTTAATGATTGGCATTACTAAACACATTCTTGTTTCTTGTTTTTGTGTCAAACAAACTCCAGCTGATGTAATAATCATCCATTCGCGATCGTAACTTAAACCTGTCGATTCGATTTTCCAGGATTTTGGTACAGAAAATGCACCACAAGATTTTATAGGGTACACAAATATATATTGTAAAATGCCGGATGTTCCATTAATATTATTTTCCTTGATAACATTTTCAATATAGCGACTGTGTTCAACGTTCCTCTTAATAACACCTGCTTTGTTATTATTAGTAGAAAATATTTCCTGGTCGCATAATTCAGAAAACTTTTGTTGATATTGTTTTTCGAATTGGAGCCAAGTCGAAGGAATTATTTTCCGTACAGGTTTCAGCAAGAAACAGTCCTGTATCATTTGAAGTAATCTATCTGCATCTCTTTTAGTGGACATGTAACCGAAAGAGATACGTACTGAGCCAGTTGGGTATCCGTCAATTAAATCATTTTGATCTCCACATACATGACCAGCCTAAAATATAGTAAGTTTGGTCAGCTTTTGTACATATATAAAAATAAATGCAGTTGTTGTTTACTTCAAAATGCTGTTTTACATCTGCTGGTGATAATTTTAGATGCCTTTGGCATGCTCCTGGAGTGCAAAAACACCCTGTACGTAAATGAATATGATACAAATTCGCCATTTGTAAAACCTGAAAATTACGGTATTTATTTTTTGTTCACGTATAGTTAAAATATAAAAACATACTTCAGAATATCCAATATATTGACCGTTGGCACGAAGCAAATTAAAATTTACTATTGCCCCTTGGTAATTTTTGTTTTCAAAATTTGTATCATGATATAAAATTGCTATTGGGTTGCCATTAGAATGATGCATAAGTAGTAAAGAATGATGGACATACTTAGCTAACGAAAAAGTATGAGTCGATATTAATTCCATATCTAGAGACAATCTTTTGAACGTTTCAAAACCATGTCGTACCGAAGTAATGGATAAAAATGGAAGTGTACCATCTTCAAATCTAAAAATAAATATTGTAAAATAATGTTTAAATTCTCGGGTATATTTCTTACCGTTCATGTAAAACTGGCCTAAGAATATGTTCCGTATGCAATGTCATTTGTACTGTCCCACCACCAAAATACGTTTTATTCAATACATGTCCACTAGTATTCTTAACTAGTAAAGCTCCAAGTCCTGTTGGATATCCAAATATCTTGTAAAATGATAAACAAACAAAATCTGGTTTGAACTTTTTCAAATCTAATTTATTGCATGAAACAAAACTTGCAGCGTCAAGCATACAAAACCATTTTGTTGGATTTGTTTGTGACAGTGTATTAAGTACACCATTTTGTACTTTATCTATCCAGGAAAGTGGATATTTTGTACCAGAAAAATTACACTGAGCCGGATATACAAAAAGAGAATGTCCATTTTCTATCCGCATATCTTCTAATTGAGATTTGGAAGTATTAAATATTTTAAATGCCTCTTCATGTGATAAAACCTTAACATCCTTTGCATATTCTCTCATTCCTAATACTGATGTATGATTATCTTCTAAATACATAAATGTACCATTTCTTTCATTGTTTATTGTACTGTTTGTGCTGGAGTAAGTAAAATTTTCTGCCACTAATTTCAGAGCTGCTGTAGCACCTGAAGTAAATATTATACTATATTCATCAAGATTAGTATTGAAATGTTCTAAAACCCTACAATAAAAATACAGAAAATAATAAATAAATCTAAACACGGATAATAATCATTACTTACCGATATCTCACTTGATCCACTACATCCTCTGTAAATTTACTTGAATTATTAAAAGCATGTGGATTACCAAATAAATTGTTTTTCAAATCTTTAAATACATTTGCAATTTGTACATCAGAATATATGGTGGCGCCCACATGTTCTAAGTAGTAATTGTCTGTAACACATATCAAAAATATTAATTTATACAGGTACTTGTATAAATGGTAATGTTACCTATTAATTTTGTAAATTCGGAAGCTATATGCTCAGCTTGACTTTTAGAATAAATTTCTTTGTACTCTTCCATAATTGCAGCTGCAATCTGCAAAATAAAAACATGTTTCAATGAGTCAATTCAAATTATGTTTCAAACAGAACGTATACTTTTGTTATTGAGTGTACAAAGTTTAGGTTGGATTCAGGAAAACACAGGGAAATAAGTGTTTGTGATATGTTTACACAATATTATATTAGTTATTTTGTTAATGTGATATTAGTAATAATATACTTACAATTTATCTATTTTTCAGGAACAATATAATTCAAATAATATTTTTTTATTTCCTAAGTATTACACAATTCAATATGAAGAACATATCGTGAAATGAATGTATACTAATTTCAATTGCATAATTAGAAAATTAGTCATTTTTAAACGTAATTATATTGCGAAGAGGAATAAAACTATAAATGGATTTTGTTTACGACCTTTACTAAAAGTTATCAAGGCTATTTCTCAATTTTGTACACTCCGTGCCAAAAGTAGAAAGTGTTTATCTTACCAGTGATGTTCGTTAGCACCTTGAAAGTTACATTATTTCACATAAATTACAATTTCTTTTACAATGGTAAATATAAGCGTCGAACTAAATAATTCACGTATTCAGTAAAAATAAATATGATAACAGATACCTAAATATAAAAATATGAGGCTTATCTATGAATTATTATTATATTTTATCACACATTTGTTGAACAATTATTTGCAAAACATAGTTTTTTAAAAATTCTACTGTTTATAACTGGCTATATGCCATCTACGCAAAAGCCACGATAATATTGTTTTTTTTGTCAAAATTATAGAAACAAAATAATAAATATAGATAAGGTGACATTTGTATTACTAGGTTTCGCTATAAACAACTATTAATCATGAAAACAAATATTTAATATTAATCGCTTATATTATCGTCAATAATTATGCCATATTTTGTGCTAGCGGGAATAATTGAGTGTCCTTTATTTAATCATGCCAGATATGTGGCTGATTACTTATTAGTTCATTTACCAAACTTTCAAGTTACTATATTGGAAAAAAATACTGGGGAATGGAAGGTATGCGTCATATTTTAATCCATTGTCATTTTATTCTAATTATAATCATATAGAACTGGTTAAAAGCACTTAATCTAAAAAATAAATGGTATCATGATGGAAGTGTCATTGTTTGGAAAGAGCTAACAATGCGAGGAGGCAAACCATACCTTATTGGAGGCCTCAGTGAATTTTGGGAATATTGTTATGATTATTACGGATTAGAAACATTTTTATCACATAATGAGTTGCAAAAATTGAACAAAGGTTTTCAACAGGTAATGTGTACTATCATTTGCATCATTATATTGATAAGTAATAATGCTTATATATATATATCGGGTGTGAAGAGTTATTTTATGCAATATAGAAAATACAATGTTAATTTTTTCGTACAGTGATATTTCTTCTATCAAAAGTGTAAATATAAAACTTGTTCACAATTGAAAACTGAGTCTAATGAGCCCAAAATTGTTGTTAGAATATCTATCTGTCACAAGATATTCAAGAAATAAAATATAGTTTAAAAAAATAAATAGTAGCCATGAAAATTTTATAAAATAAAAAATAAACAATTAGCAGTTTCACAATTATATTAAATAAGTTCCACACTTCAATTTGGGAGTATCTTGCATAAAATTATGTTTTACATTGAATTTTCTTTTGAATGCTATAGATTTCTATTGAGTTTTGTATTAAAGAATATTTCCCAAAGCAATATAATTACAGTCGCTTCGACACCAGCGCCAGAACGCTGGAACTATATCAAATTTCCGATCTTCCACGACTTTGTCGCTTCGACACCAGCGCCAAAACCTTGGAACTATTACGAAAAAAAGCTGATCACTCGACGACACTAGCGCTAGGACACTGGAACTATATCAAATTTCCGGCCTTCCACGACTTTGTCGCTTCGACACCAGCGCCAAAACCTTGGAACTATTACAAATAAAAGCTGATCACTCGACGACACTAGCGCCGGGACACTGATTCTATATCAAGTTTTCGATCTTCCACGACTTTGTCGTTTCGACACCAACGCCCATTCCATTCCATCGTTCAATGAAAATTAACAGATGTTTATATGTCCTTCTGCAGTCGCCATCTTATGCTTCATTAGCTACCTGAAACTCAATGAATATTAAGAGATATCTACATGTCCTTCTGCTTCCGCCATCTTATGATGAATTACCAACCTTGAGCTCAAGGAATATTAGCAGATATCTACATTTAGATAGTTTAAGGTTAGTAAGTCAGCGGAAGATGGAGGCAGCTGAAGGACATGTAGATATCTGTTAATATTTATTGAGTTGAAGGTTGACGTTTTAACGAAAGATGGCTCCAGCAAAAGGACATGTAGATATCTGTTAATATTCATTGAGCTTAAGGTTTCTAATTCAGCGTAAGATGGCGGCTGCAGACGGACATATAAGCATCATCATATAAGCGCTGGTGTTGAAGCGACAAAGTCGTGGAAGATCGGAATCTACATATAGTTCCAGCGTTTTGGCGCTAGTGTCGTCGAGTGATCAGCTTTTATTCGTAATAGTTCCAGGGTTTTGGCGCTGGTGTCGAAGCGACAAATTCGTGAAAGATCAGAAACTAGATATAGTTCCAGCGTTTTGGCGCTAATGTCGTCGAGTGATCAGCTTTTATTCATAATAGTTCCAGGATTTTGGCGCTGGTGTCGAAGCGACAAAGTCGTGGAAGATCGGAAACTTGATATAGTTCCTGGTGTCGTCGAGTGATCAGCTTTTATTCGTAATAGTTCCAGGGTTTTGGCGCTGGGAAATATTCTTTAATAAAAAATCAATGGAAAAGGATAGCATTCAAAAGAAAATTCATTGTAAAAAATGATTTTATGCCAGATACTCCCAAATTAAAGTGTGGAACTTATTTAATATAACTGTCAAACTGCGAATTGTTTATTTTCTTTTTATAAAATTTTCATGGCTACTATTTATTTTTTTAAAACTATATTTTATTTCTTTAATATCTTGTGACAGAAAGATATTTAACAACAATTTTGGGCTCATTACAGTCAGTTTTCAATTCTGAACAAGTTTTATATTTATACTTTTGATCTAAAACTAATCGCGAACGAAATATCGCTATATGAAAAAAATTAACATTGTATTTCCTATACTGCATAAAATAATTCCACACCCGGTATGTATATAGTATTACAGCTACAAAAAGCAAAATATAGATAAGTTTCCCTCAAAACAAAAAATTGTATGTATAATTGGTGAAGATATCAAAATGGAAGCACTGTTAGTGATGCAATTGTTAGAGTTAAATGAGGTATTTAAAGATGGTTTGAAAATTAGAATCTATGATAAATCTAATTATGATGAGAATATGCAAACAATGTTTGAAGAAGCTACAGAATCAATGCAACCTGAATTTAAGTTCATTATTGAAGTTGTGAATGATTTAGAATATGGATTGAAAGATTGTGAATTACTGATTATCACCGGTAATATTACCAGGTATTCGAAATTAAATGAATATTATTTCTTTGTACATGTATAATATACCTGTAAAACATTCTAGAAGAACAAATGAAGAATTTTATGAATGGTTAAATAGAAATTACTTATACATGATGCATTTATCAGAACAATTGAATGTACATGCTGAAAATTATTTAAAAATATTATTAGCAATGCATGGACCAGTATGTTTCAATGCTAATGTACTTCAAGAAACTCTTACTAAAGTACATCTGTACAATATTGTCGCTGTAACGGCCGATTTGGGATTAGAAGTGTTAGATGCTGTATCATCATTAACGAATATACCGTTAGAATATTTAAGTGCACCGCCTGTGTGGGGATTTATTGGTGCAAACCAGATTATTGATATAGACCGAATTATACAGAAATGTAATGTGTATTTGCCAAATTCAAGAGCTGCGAAAGATATATCTGGAACTACGTTGCCATTGGGAAAATATAAATGTGAACTTCGTTTTCTTAGCTATGCACTTAACAACATAGAAAACATCTGGAGCAAAATTTATACCGAAAAGGTATTTCTATTCATCGATTTTCTAATAAAATTTCATTTTTAATTTTAACCTTTTCATCTTAGCAAATAATTTCGGAAGGAATTGAACGACCACATAATTTTCCAAAAATACGAGCAATAATTAGTTTAATTAAAAATTGGTACTCTACAAATGAAAATGGAAATATAATATCACTGGGAATTAGATCAAATGGTATAGATATTTTTAGTTTTGTTAGCTTAAGTTATCACATTGTTTATTTAGGTACTTTTGGAATACCGCAAGGAATTGTATTTTCGCAACCAGTGTGTATGAACAATGGGAAATGGGTACCAATGAAAGCATTTCCTCCGCCGAGAAAAGATCCTTGCATTGTAGAAGATTTTATACCATTCATTTACCATATTTTGAAATTATTTAAATTACGAGATGTACATGAATAAACCTAGCTCAACATTACTTGATGTTTATCTATTTCCATAGAATATTTGTTACTCCGTACGTATATTAGTTGTTTGAAGTGAACTAACAGTATTCTGTCATTTTAAGATTTGAAATTTTGGCGCGGTTTTCGCATTATATTTGTAAGACGCAAAAAGAACGGGAAGATCATACGTTATTTGCACGCATGCGCGCTAGTATGTTTTGTTTCCTGTATATGGCACGTACGCATTTCTGTTTGTATACAGCAGCGAGGTGATTATTGTGATAATAACAAATCTGTTTACATATTGCATAAACTATTGATTGACTATTTAACGTTAATTAATAATAACTTTGATGTAAGTTGGTTTAAAAGTCATAATGGAAGTCGATAACATCACCACCGGTGACGATCTGCAGATATGTGATAAGATATCCGATGAAGAATCCAATGCTGTTGAGGCCGGTGGCGGTGATGGCACGAATTCTATGGTGGTGCCAGGACCTGGTGACCGAGTGAAACGACGTGCTAAAAGACTTAATCGTCAGGGTAGCAAAGAGGGTGTCAGTGGTAATGCAGTAGGCGGAACGGGTTTTCTACAAACAGCAAGACGATGGAAAAACAGCCGCCGCCCAAGAAACGGACATGGTCGTGGTCTTCCGAAAAAAGGTTATTATTATCTACTAGTAAACATTATTTATAGTCTACTAGCTCGTACACCTGATCTATTTGCTAATATTAATAGCATGTCATGAGTAATGTCCCACGTGTTTGATATTATTACAATTAGTATGTTGTTTGTAAACATGCCTGCCTAAATACCTGTTATCTAACACATCTACATATGTGTATATTTTTAACTTGATTATATAATTTTAATATGAAAAACATACGGAATATTTGAATGATTTATTTTTATTTAGATATTTATAATATAAATTATT
>JAGJTL010000111.1:2298432-2356623 GCA_022063505.1 Calosoma granatense | reverse complement strand
TTCAAATGGATAATATATATAAATATATGACAAATTGTTTTTGAAAAGGTGGAGCAGGTGGAAAAGGTGTTTGGGGCGCTCCAGGTTCTGAACTCTTGGAAACATATGAAGATATGGAAGATCCAAATTATGATGTCGAGTCTTTGACAAATGGAGATATAGAACTGAAAGAAGTGATTCCTGAAATGAGTTGGGAGGAAATACAAGTTAGTAAATTAACAAAAATATTCACAGTTATTTATTTAACAGTGCATTTAAATATGTTATAAGTAAAAGTTGTCATTCAAGTGCCCATGTTTAAATGGAGTAGGCTGTGAATGACCTTGTATTTGTTTATGTTTTGAAAGTATGTATTTGCAGTGTTAAATATGTATGAGGTTGTAGTAATACTAAAAGAATTGAATAATGTGCAAAAATAAAAATAGCATAAAAACTGGAATTTGCAGTTCTAAAATCATGCATATAATTACAGAAAAGGACTGAGCCGGTTATTTTGGAATATTATGAACACGGCGATACGCATGAAGCAGCTATAGTTCTGGAAGAATTTCTTACCGATTCTTCTCGCCATGCGGTAAATACAGAACGTAATACTGTGTGTGCGTTTCAGTTTAATTTACCATTTGATTATCTATTTATTAGGTTGTACGCTTGGCTGTAGAAATGGCTATGGATCATAAACCATCCCATCGAGAAATGACTTCCATGTTAATTTCGGACATGTATGCACATGTCGTTAGCGAGTCTGATATTGCTAAAGGTACGAATATTTACATAAAATATTCTGTCGTCAGATTGGTTAATATTGACGTATGTATGTTTGATTGACAGCTTTTGAACAGTTATTAAGGAATTTACCAGATTTAATTCTGGATACTCCTGATGCACCGATGGTACTTGGTAATTTCATTGCACGCGCGGTTGCTGATGACTGTCTACCTCCAAAGTTTGTTAATACTCATAAGGAATCCCCGCCGAATGAACAAGCTCGGTAATACTATCAATAAATGTCATATATTTTGCAGCACATTTAATTTACAATATTGCATTTCACATGTATGTACAGAGAAGCGCTTAGCCGAGCTGATACTTTGCTCTCCATGAAACATGGTTTGGTTCGACTGGACAACGTGTGGGGTCTCGGCGGTGGCCTGCGTCCTGTCAAGTACCTCACCCGTCAGATGACACTTCTGTTGCAAGAATTTGTATCTTCCGGTGATCTAGAAGAGGCCATACGTTGTCTGCGCAGTTTGGAAGTCCCACATTTCCATCACGAGCTTGTATATGAAGTAAGAACAAACCGTTATCCCCGACAAACCCGTGTTGGACTATAGTAAGTTCATGGTTTATTTTTCTAGGCTGTTGTGATGGCTATTGAATCTGTGAGCGCAACCAGAGAGGAAGCTGTGTGTCGTTTATTGAAAGCATGTGATACGGCATGCATCATAACAACTGATCAGATGGAAAGGGTACGTTAATTTATTTACAATTACGGTGTGTTGATGGTATATTCATGTATGTACTTTCTCGATTAGGGATTCCAACGTGTGTTTGATGATATGGCCGATATTTGTCTGGATGTTCCCCTTGCGTACATTATGTTAGATCGATTTATTGATCGCTGTTACAAGGAGGGATTCATTACTGACACTATAATTAAGAGAATGCCAACTAGGTATGTTAGTGCGAGTTTCTCTACGCGTGTTTATGTGTATTTCTGATGTTTATATTATATTGTTATTTGCGTTACAGAGGACGTAAACGTTTCGTGTCGGAAGGTGACGGCGGTCATATCAAAGATCATCGGTTTATCCGTGATTAAATGTTGAAATTATTTGAGATTGACTCATAAACACATCTATTATAAATGTGGATGTAATACCTGCATTGTTACATCTGTGTTCTTATGAGTTAAAAGAAAAATGCATTTCTGCTTCTTGTAGGGCCATAATAATAATTTTTTTGTATTATGCACCTGAGAAACGATAAATCCTTGTTCAATGTATTGTTAAAAATACTACCTACTACTACTATTATTACCTACATACATCTATATATATATATGAATACATATATAAATATTACATTACATTTATATAAGCGTACGGATTACAGTTATAAGTAAGACGTGACTAAGAATGGGAATTTCTTGATGAAATGTACATCAATTTTGCCTTTTTGTTCAATATAATTTGTAAAATGAAAGAATTTTAATGATTTTCTTGCTTTGGTTTGCGTTGGAGGTTAGTTGAGGAAATGTTTGGATAATGGAAAGGATCACTGCCACATGATTCCACAGCCGTAGTAATATTTGTGCACACATTCATTTTTTCTTTACTTATTTTTTCCCCATAATATAAGTACATTTGATTAGTTAATTTGTTAAAAGACATTTACATTGATTACACCAGTTATATTGTTTTTCACTCTATCTATCTGTCTATGTATTGTTTATGTTAATTGCTGTGTACACCTTTTCAAAGTTGTCTGTCGTAACGTGTCTATCTGCAGGCACATTATTTTTGGCAGTCGAGGTGGACGGTTGCCGTGTAAATAATTCTTCCGTACTATCTTCTTCCTCATCATCATCATCATTATTTCCAACAATATCTGCATATAACAATTTTATCTCGTATCATACAGGTGACTGGTGTTAAACCTCATGTTACAATATCGTACTATTTTTTACATTTATGTTTTGATTTTATAATGTGTAATAAAAACAGTTTTTGTTAAAAACCTTACCGAAATACTTTGGTTTGTCCGTCCTTTTGTGATAGATATGTAAGAAGACTCCTATTAACACGAGGAACACCAAAACACCGCCAAGCACAGCACAGATTTTCCATAAATTACTCTGAATCAAATACAGAGAATTATGAACAAAATCATCAAATACTAAAGTAGTTATTCGTACTTACTGAATTAGAGTTATCGTTGTGCAATGATTGTGCCGTGTGTCCATCAGAGTTTAAGTGTAATTTTATAGTGTTTACTAATACATCTCGTTTTGTTAACCCGTCTGACACGCAGCTGTACAGACCTGCATCTCTATTTGTTACACCCTGTAACAAACAATATTCACAAGTTATTAAGTGTATTTTGAACAAAACATTACAAATTGTATACCCTGATAGTTAAATTTCCTGTTAGTACTTCAAACAGATATTTGTCTGTGTTAAAATCATTGCGCGGACCTATCACAATGCCATTTTTTATAAAATGCCAGAACATAAAGTTGTGACTGTTATCATTGCTAGTACAGTGCAGTATCACTGTATCGCCTAGGTTCGCTTCATGAATATAAACATGATTTGTCAGCTCATCGAAAGCATTGACTTTCTGGAGACATATAAATGCTACCAACAAAGTCACCTTGTTCACGCACATTATTAATTAGATAAAAATACTGTTGCGTTTCTTAACTTATCAAATTTGTGATTCACTATGACACTTGGAATTAATTGTTTCTAGGATTTTGAATAACTTTTGAAAATGCACTAATAAGTCTTACTCGTATTATTTGTGAACGTAATATCTGTGACATACGACTTTTTGAAACTGTGTTATTTATAACAGAAAACGACTTTGAAGCTATGCAATGACGTGATTGGCACGGAACGTTTGCAAGGAACATTTAAGTATGTAGTAATAATATTGGTGAATGAATGAGTAAAATACTTGCTACGTTTGTGTAGGAATTTCACAAATTTCATATTGCTTTTGTTTACAACTTACATAACTGTTAGATAAAAGTTGTACTTCTAAAACAATTTTATTATAGTATTTGATTTCATGCATATCTTGGAGGACCGTAAATATAATACAAATTTGACATATAATAAATTTTTTATATTTTGCGTATATTATATATATACATATTAATTTCTCTTTATGGCGCTAATATTGAAATACTTAGAAAAGCATGTTCTTTTCGTACGCCTGCGCAAATATGGTTGTTTTGTATGAGCAGTATCAACAAGAAAAGTACGAAGCAAGGAGCAACAGTTGGTGGGGAGCAAGGAATATATTCCTTGGTGGGGAGCATATTTATGTGTTATTGTGTTTTGAGTAGGTGTTCGGCTTGTTGTAGTGGTTGTAGTTCAGGTGTTGCAAGGTGACAGGTACAAACTAGTTGTTGGACTAGTTAGGGGTGGTCGTGAATGCATATAAAAATATTTTCAAATATATAGTTAGTGGTTGAATTTTAATATTTGACAGAACTCATTACTACATTACCAACCATTTTTCATTATGGCGTTAACTCCAAGGTGAGAATTGTTTGTATTTCAACTCTTCAATTTAGGTTAACTATTTAAAATTTCATTATGTATATACGATATTAAATCAGTTATTATGGTTTATATTTTAGTTTTAATATACATTCGTGACTATGTTGTATACGTGGAATGTGTTGATTTTTAAGATAACGTCAAGTACCTACATGTACTTTTTACATAATATCTATTTCTCTTTTCAGTGGCGAGAGGCACATCCAGTGCCCATACGAGGAGTCGCACATTATCATTGAAAGTAGATTTCAGGTTCATTTAGTGAAATGTCAAAAAGTGCACAAACATTCGCGATTGGTGGACTGTCCGTTTAATACAACGCATAAAGTACCTGAAATTGAATTGAACGTAATATATACAATATTGTTTTCGAAGCTAACTTTTTAAAATTTTGCGATTTTGTTTATTTCAGTGTCATAAAACTTATTTATGTCCAGATAGAAATAAAGTTGAAACGTTTATCAAGGCAACAGTTGATTCAAGTCCACTGTTTCCTGTACACAATTTAAATATAACCAGTTCAGAAGATTGGGATGATGTAAATATAAATTTATAAGTTAGATGACAATAAAATTTATATTATTGTATATTACAGGTAGAACTTCCTACATACAATCCTGAAGATCATTGTAAAACCATGCCTGTTCTTGTGAATTTGCAAGGCGCCACCCCATCGGAGAGGAAGGGATTTAGAGCTGCAGAAAGGCAGCGATACAGACATATGAATGGTAGTTGCGCACCCATGCAGGAATCAACTGATAGCAACAAGGTATGTAGTTGTATAAGCATTTAATGATAAGATATAAAAAAACAGCGGCGCATTGTGATTGATTGATATGTATAATGTAATTATAACAGATAAAGAAAAAGAATAGCAGTGTGTTGATTCTATTTTATTCAGTATATAATTTCTCTAGTGTTATGAATTATTGCACAAATAGACGAAACTAATCATAATAAGTGCGTTTTTTCTATTGATTATTGACTCTATGACTAATATAAGGTCAATAACATTTTGTGAATGAATGAACTTTACTGTAAATGAGTTATAAAAATATATTTTATTGACAGACTACCACACGCTTGCCCCAAACTAGACCTGCTGCGCTTATCGAAAGGAATGAAGCAAGTCCGATAGAGAATAATTCGACTGCACCATTTCAAGCTAATAACTTTACGCATTTTAACGGGTATTAAGGTTAGTAATAATAATATTCGGAATATTTTATTTGAAACTTGTTTTACAGGAATGGTGTTAAATCTGACGACGATTTTGTAGTTCCTAAATATTCGCGTGGCAGAGGCCGTGGACGTGCACATTAAACTGTGTAAAATTAATATTTAATACCTATATTAACAATGACAACTTCAAAATAGGTTATATTCCATATTCCATTTGATGAGTTCGTAATAATAATATTTTTTATAATGTTCTATAAAAAAAGTTTTAAATAATTTCCGTTAAAAATTTCATAAAATTTCTTTTTTTAAAATATAGGTACATATATCTATAAATGTGTGTGAGAATACTGATTGTGTATTTTTGTTTAATCATTCAATATCGTTGAATAATATGTTTAGGTTTTTTTTAATTTAAAAATATATACCAGCGTGTTGTGATTTTACTTATTTTTAAGATTTTGCACAAATGTTATTCTTGTATAGTGTTGAAATTTTGATAATAAAGATTGTAATTTTAATTTGTGACTTTTATATTGTTTTATGTAAGTTTGTATTGACACGTATATTCCAAGAAATCCTGCATGCTATATACATTTAAACTTGGTGTGCATTTTATTTGAAATGCCTAAATGTGGCAATTAATTTTATGACAGTTATATGGATTTGAGATCTTGAAGCATATGTTTTAGTGATATTTTAATTAGACTAATAATGTTTTATGGTCAATAAAGAAATAAAAAAGGCACAACATATTATATTTCAATAGTACAATTTATTATAAACTCAACTGCTGAACATTAAAAAAATAATATATAAATTCATCTAGGTACGTTTTTACACATATAAGTAACATTACCGTTGAATATATTTTCGTAACATAAATGTATTTATTATATATGATTAGAAAAATGATAATGAAAGCATATAAAATGCGGCCTTAACTTTAGAATGATGTAATATGTAGTTCGTTACTACTTGTGATAATATAATAATAAACGTATTTAGTAACATGAATGTTATAAATTCACTGTATTAATATGTTAATTGTTAATATAAAAATGCGGTAACGTGGACGGTAACATTTACACCAACACACATGTACCAAGCAAACAGTAAAACATTGCAGACATTAGATAACAAATACTTGTGCAAACCAAACAGATATTTATCAACCAATTTAACATAATTATAAATCATCAACCAATGAAACTAACACTAATATAGTATGTAATGTATACAAAACCTAACTCATTCTTAACCGTAGAATAGAGAGAAAACAGAAATATTTAAATACTGGGTGTCACATTTAGTTCATCTCCTCTAGTATATGCATTTATAATTACTTGTCGAAATGTATATTTCTTACTTTCACTGTATTGGCAGTTACAAAACATTTACATGTAAGTATAGATGATGTACACTTAGATAATTATAATATATATTCCAGTTAGATCATCCGCCACTATTAATACTATATACAGGGTCTTTCTTCAAAAGAAATCAACAAAATCTTCCTCAAATATAGAGATCATAATACTTGTTAATATACAAAACCAAGTGATTCAACGATATCAAAGCAATCTTTACTTGTATGTGTAAACAAGACCGAGTCAATAAGTTTGCCTTTGCTTAGGTTCATATGTTTGTTACGTTTGTGTATTAGAAATCAGGTGATGTGATATGTAGCGAACAAACGTAACATTATTAACAGCATTTACTTCAGACGTTGTGTTACGTTAGCGAGTGCAACCGCAAAAGCCTGAAGCGCTGAAAAGGGATACTGGAAATCGAGAGTGTACGCATTACCATCAATCCGGCCGAACTGCATTACCTATAAAATATTAACAAACCGCTACATTATTAACATGTGTTAATTATTTACAGTGAAATTACATTGAGTAGTGGACATACTTTAATTTATTTTGTTGATAAATCTGTCGGAATACGATACCTGTTTGCCTCGGAATTCTATCTGGAAATTCTTAGCAGATTCCTGTGTGACTCTACCTCCAAAATCTAACTGATACACCTGACTGTTTTCATTCCACATCGGAGCCTTGTTATGCATTACGAATTCACGTCTCTGTGGTGCTGGCGGATTAACACAACTACCATTCGGTTCAATTTTGCCTCTTTTTAACTGTATAAGTGTGTAAGTAAATAAATAAATGTACAACATACTAGAATGATATAAGTTACCTTTTGCCGAAGTTGGGCTTTCTGAAATGTTTCTAAATCTTTGTAATTCTTACTGTTCACAATCTCATCACTGGATGCAGGCACTTCGTCATCGGAACTTTCGGTGAGTTTATTTTTCCTGGAACGTCTGCCTAGCAGTGGTGATGCGAGCAGATGTTTGCGTATCGGCGAGGCGGACTGTGGCCTCTTACCCTTCTTGGTTGGTGCCGGTGAAGCTGGTGAGCTACGGGGAAGTCTGGGAGATGCAGGTGGACTTGATTTATTGTCATCTAGATCACGTAGCCTTGTTAATAGGTTCTCTAAGGTATTCAGAGCTTGCGTATGCAGCGATGTTGAGTTCCTAGTCGGGGAACCCGTCGGGTTTGACTCTATTGTACTTTTATTAGGCACTGGATTTGGAGAATTTGTTTGTTTACTACGACCGCGTGTTTTGTTACTACCGCTTTTGTTAGCATTCGAACTTGATGAATTTTCCGTTTCCGCCTTTTTTCTTTTTGATATAGGCGATTTTCCGCTCGAAAAAAATTGTAGCTTAGAACTGTCTTTTTTATTATTAGGCGCTACCACTGGTTCACTGTTTTTGTTTGTTGTGTTTGCGAGTGAAGTGTTTATTTCATTATTGTTCGCTTGGTTCTCGGAAATTTCCTCAGTGTGATTTGGTAAATGGTGAATGGTCTGAATATCTGGCATCGGAAATAGATCACTTGAATCCAGGCTTTTCGATTTACCACAGTTTTTTAATTTTGGCGATTGAAACATTCCCGATTTCATATCTTTATCTTGATTGGCGTGATGTTTTTTATTCTTCTTCTGTTTGTTTTTACGATTGACTAGTACAAGTCGTTTCGGTGCATCTTTCCTTAGCATATGTAAAGCTATATCACATGGCACTAATTGGGCGTCTACTAAATCTAAATAACCAACGCTGCAGCTTCGTACCATGGAATCTGTGATACATACAGACGTAAGTGTACCGGATAGTGTAGTGGCTGAGGGTCCCTGAGTTGTTGTATCAGCATGTTGCTCGTCATCTATATACCGTATCTCTTTACTACCACTCATCCCAACAGAGCTTACATTAGCTTTCGTACATTTCTCTTTCCTCTTGCCTGACAATTGACTATTGCAATTATCAACTGAAGCCGACTCTTTACTATTAGAATGATTCTTACTATTCACATCTCTACTATCGTTTGAACTAATAAACTTTGTGTTTTCTATTGTCACGTCTACTTTCTTCATACTAACGGGTAATTTTGTGTTATCTAAATTTAGATTTAAATTCAACGAAACTCCATTTCGGTTGCTGGACGCAGAATGTTCAGCTATAATAGATGATTTCACTTGTTGCACATTACTAATTGTGCTAGAATAATCACTACTAGCGTATGATACTAGGGTTTGAATGGGTGGTCGATCGAATATGATGTCACTGGGTGCAACCGCATTCTTCGGTGATTGTAAAGCCGGTACGGATCCTTCGCAACACAGCGGGGACACAGCGTGTCGATTTTGTCCGTTGGACGTGGGATTTCTGCCGTATGTTTGTCCTATTATAGTAGTGGTGCTTTGACTGGTCGTACTGCTCCGAATGGTTGTTGTTGTCTGGACTGCACTGCCACCCGTGGAGGTACAGTGAGGACGGAGACTATCGCTATTAGTAAATCCGACAACATCAGTCAGTTCTACGTACGGGAACTCATCCTCATAAGATTCGGCACGCGCCATTGTTGGTATGACTGCCGACGGTAATGCATCAGGATTGAGAAAATGATTGGAAATCTGAGACTTGGGACGACTTAAACGGTTACCGACAGGAGACATTGGAGCTATTGGGGGTGCATGATCTGATGTTCCTGGATGGAGTCTTTTTCTCTCCTCTAATGTAATTGCTTCTTCTTCATCTTCAGAGAAAACGTTTGGATTGAAATTTGGATCTGGTCCAGGAGGGAAATCGTCTCTTAGTTCTGTCATCACCAAAGTCATTTGCCTGGGTTGAAGATGAAGTAGTGAAGTTTTATAAGTAACTTGACCTAGATTAGCTGGAACGGAACTAGCAAGTCCATGGATTTTAAACTTTGTACCCCAGATATTCGAAGTAACTTCAACGAGTCGTACATGCTGAAAGTTGTTATTTGTAAATATAGACAATTATAATTAATTGAAAGTTTAAATTCATTACATTTACCTCCGGCAGCGTATCTATATAAGCTAAATCCTCTGCGTCGCAATCCCCCGACGGCTGTCCCATTTGTCTCTCGGGTTGCATGACGCGGTTACCGTTTTTATTTCTCCTCTTTTTCCTTCTCTGCATTCGCGGTGATCCACTGCAGCCTTCTTCACGATCCGAATCCGTTGAATCACTGTGGGCTCCTCCACCACTTGTCGATTGGCTTGACGCTGAACTTTTTCCAGAATCTGGAGACCATTGCATAGATCCACAGAGTTCTACAAAGATTCACTCAATAATCTGATGCTGTGACTGAAATATTCTTTGGCATTAGTACCTTCAACTTGTGGATCGAATATAACGAATTCTGGACGAATTTTGCTGGTTCGTTTTCCTTTGAGAAGTGGAACTAAGCCACCTAAGTATTCTAGATATAAAGTATAGCATGTTCCAGATGAGAGATTGGAATCGTCGTCATGTCTGATCATTGTACAATGCAGTCGAACTGATCCCACGGGTGGTCGTGAGACGAATTCTCGCAATGCACTGGCTTCGGGAACGCAACACTGCTTGGGCGAACCAAATATATCAAACTAGATCACACATGAATGACTCTGTACCCTGATACTAACCCGAATGGTCTGTGCGAATAGGTTTCCAATCAGACTTCTGATTCTCGGCGGAAGAGGAAGATGTTCCAGTTGACTTTCTGATTGTAGAGAATTGTGTATTCGCAATCGGCACATTAGCTGAAGTGAGGCGATACGACGTGACACCCAAGCGATGTGAATTTGAGTTCCAGTAGCTAAGAAAATTCGTTTGTCATTATGTCCCCAAGTAAGTGCAGATACAGGAGCCTTTGAAAAGAGAAGTTAATTGATTAGTTGTTATATTGTAATTGAAACATTTGGTTTATGATTTCGACTAAATACATATTGTAAAGTGCTGTATGCCTACATGGGGCCATTGTAAAGTAAATAGTACCTGTACAAACGGAATGTTAGTAGAATAAAGGAGTACGCCGCGTTCATTGTAGAACTTCAGTATATTGTTATATTCTATTCCCACAGGAAATGTTCTTGTGTCCTGCGGAACAGTTCCTGCCACTGCTAGTAGTTCTCTGGAGTTACTCCATTCCATGCATAAAGGTCCTTGAAGGTACGTGTTAATCTGAATAGGTGATACATCGTCGAATGTTTTCAGAAGAAATATATATCCATTTTGTAGGCTGACTGCTAGTACGAATTTTCGTTCAGCTGGAAGGAAAAATGATTAATGTCATTTTTAGAATATGATCCATGGTAATCTAAAGTGCAGTATAGTTTGTATAATAAACTGTATTACCTGCATTAGTAACACCTGGATCACTATCTTCTCCTTCCTCCATTTTGAATTTTTCGCAGGACCACGCCATAGACGATATGCCGACTTCGGAGCTCAATTGCACTTGTGACACCATTGCTCCGTGCACATCCATGACAATTATCTGCCCTGACGTTGTCCCAAAATACACCTGTTGATCGTCAGGTGTCCAGATGCCACAAGTAATTGTCGATTCTAAATTCAACATGGACGACCAGTATCTTTGGCCGGCCACAGAACCCACTAGGACGAACCCATCCTATTGATAGAATATAATGAAAGGATGTTTAAATACGTTGGAGCTTAAAAGGAAATGAGAGTGACCTGATAACAAATCAACGCCATTCGTCCATCGTGCGACCAGGAGAAATGTGTAACGGGTGTGTTACGATCATTGATCAGTTCTATTGACCAACGTCCTTCGTATTTTATCCATACAAATATAATACCTGAACTGTCACATGATGCTAGTTTTTGATAGGGTTCATTCCACTTTACCAGAATTACCTGTAAATATGTTATATTGTGTTAGATATTCCTTACGCGGCTATGTGTATATGGGTGAAAATAATCTATGTTTATATAAACATATACTTCTGATCTGTGACCACGTAGATTATAGTTTGTACGAAGTGGAAAATCGACGTTTTTCTTGCAGTGACTGGTAGTAAATGTTACGCCAACTATTCCACGAACGTTTCCGGTTGCAAGCCATCCTTCTTGGTAGTAATTTGTACGATTCAGTTTCCATCCTTCGTCCTGGAACAATTATAATATGTTTCAAGTTTCTGCTACAGTACACCCAACGTTATACAATGCAGTAGAAATATAATAATAACGCTGACAAAAAAATTACACATCTGTAACTTTGAAGATTATTTTACAATCAGTGTGTAGAATTGCAGAGGAAATGTACTGTAGTACAGCTGTAATTTCCGGCAAATCATTAGTTTGAAAATCATGTTACGTTACGCAATAACCAATCATATTGAACAAAATTCAAATCAGCACTCCTGTAGGACGTCCTAATTGCCAAATGCAATAAGGAAATTAGCTGAGATACCATTTAGGACATATTACGTAGTGAATATTTTCTGTCCAGTGAATGAATATGAATATGGGAAATTGCACGCCTGAATTTAGGTACATACTGAAATATTGTATTGCAGGAAATCATGTGCAGAGATGGTTGTCGGCAAACATATACACACAATGCGATCAATTTAACTCCCCAGTTACAATGGAACTCCCTTTACAAGAACGGTAATTGGTCCAGTTTTCAAGGGCGGCTTTGACGTGATGGCAACTCGCCAGGACTGCATTTACTTTATTTAAAAGAAAGAATGTCCATTGTAGTCTCTTTTCACAGTACACAGACAACTCTTTGGTTGAAATCTATCCGAAAATAAACAACAAAACTTCGAGAGTCTATGGTCATTTTACTGTTTTTAATATGTCTTTAGGCTTTTAACTAAATATAACTTTAAAATTGTAAGATATTTTTATGGGTGTCGTGTTAGTATGTAGCAATCTTGTACTATGGAATGCTAATGTGTACACATTACAGATATTTATACTGAATACTGGCCTGTATGTAGCTTTCCATTATCTGTAGACTGCCTTGGGACATTGGTGCAGAAAACACAAGAAATGGGATCTTTCTAAAGCAATTTACCCTAGACAAACAAGGGCGTAGTTTCTCATTTCGTTTGTTCACTAATAGATAATTTAATTTAATTTGTATGAAGAATGAAATTTAATTGGTACAATGTTATGTAAATGTATTTCTAATTACTGTTGTACAGTATATATTTCAACATGAATAGCTGGCTATAAACTTTGTCGTGGGTTACATAAGTTTCATCCAGCAAAGATATATGGTTTCTGTCTGAACTTTATGAGAGCTATTTATAGATATGTCCTACATTTTTTATTATAAAGCAAATCTTCAATAAATGCCAGTTTACTTTAGATATCAATTGTAATATCTCTGTGGTCAATTTACTTTCAAACGCAAGCTGGATTTTCGTCGGCAGTTATATGAAGTGTAAGATAATGTGCAATGTTCTGAAGTATTTAATACTTCTGTTAGTCATTCATTCGTTCATTTGGAAATAAGTGACAGACTTAAGTAACCAGTCAATGGGGGGAGATCGAATGACATCTACTTGCAGAGAACATGGAGAGGGTAGGTACGGTTAATTGCAGGGTCTTAACACGAGTGACGCGTAACTACACATCTGTAACTACCCACTCTCTCTCTGGGGAACTAGTTCACTTGACTAGTTTAGCGTTACAGTTAACTACGTTACGTTCTAGGATTGAAATTGGCAAGATGTACTCACGTACGTGTTATCCCACTTCACAAATGACAGCGCAGAAAATTGTACGAATTGCAGTTCAAATACAAAATATGTTATTGTCAACAACAAGAGTTATTTTTAGCATTGCTATATATTTCTCATAACAGTGTCAAAGAATATTATCGATAAAGAAATTTCATATTCTGTAGCACATTACAACAAGTGTATATACATTTATGGTATGCAGTTTCCCTTTGACCGATTTACTGTTTAATATCCAAGTCTGAAAGAGGATCTTTCGATGATCTACTTCAAAGTATTCAAGTTTCATAGTTTGGCATATAATAATTTCAAATGTACAGCAGAAACAATTTCGATGTACCTACGTACACTTTTGATTGGGTTCATTAATGTAACAAACTTAGTTGTTACTTTATTCAACTATATACATCTCGTGCATGTGTTAATTGCAGCCTTGATCAACACGTTTATTAATTAATGAACTATATGTATAGACACCAATAGATCCGTCATCCATTTCCCGTAATTTCAGGTAATAATAGAGTTTGGTACGTTGCATATTTAATTACATCTTGGAGTAAGTGAACGTTCTGTTAAAAGCGTAGCGATGTTAATTTTATTTGCGTCATAAATGGCGTTGTAGGGAAAGTTATTAAATGAATTAACTTCATTTTGTTTTGCTACAAATATTGTTCAACATTAATGTCTATAACGACAGGCCAAGAAATAATGGATGTACATTATAATTAAGAAATATGAGGTGAAAACTGCAATGCAAATTCTCTCTCATGTTGTATGGGGAAGCTTTTTGCTCTCAAGGTACTGTCGTCTGTCAGGCAAAAGTTTCTTTTTCACTAGAGCATATCAAATTTACTGCTACATACTTGTTCCTGAAACAACTACAGGGTACACTTTGCAACAGCATACATATATCAAATACCTTCTTTTCCTTTCAAGGTTAAGTTTGCGCATGCGTAAATGTACTCCCTTATGAGATTATAAAGATGATTTCTCGCTCCTTGAATATATCCGCTGGGAGATCGGTACGTGCGACTTAATGGAAAATTCATGTTGAAGTAAAGCAATTTTGAGTCGTGCAAGGTTAGAGAAAATTGCAGCAATAATAAAAGGGTTAAATAATGAGTTTTATTCTGTAAAAGGAATTTTGCAGAGTGACAGGCAATGTATATATAATTACGTCATACATAAAATATAATGACAGTTCATGTTGAATATTAAGATTTAATTAATTCTCTTTTCATCTTATACAGAGTTTGCAGGTTACTTTTGAATACAACTGAACAAATTCATTTACGTTTAAATATGGTAAACTTGGAAATATACTTATATATGCAAGTGTATTAGTATATATGTATTGTTCCATGTATTATCGATACATGTGGATACATACTTGATTCATGTATGTACATTTATCTAATATGACACTTAACTAATGAAACAGGTGAAGCGATATGACAATACATTAGGATTATTATTTGGTGCACTATAACAGTTGAATATTTTACTGTTACGTACTGATCATTCAATGGATATAAATAGAACTGTACCACATAATAGGTAATTATAATTGTATGCTATTGTTTATTAAATATCTGCTTTCTGCATTGGTATTGATTGAATGAAATTATTCTTCTTGCTCTTCTATCTATGCTCTTTATGTAAACATATCTTTAACAAGAATTAAATTCTGTTTATTTTCTTTAGCTTACAAATAACACTTCAACTCTGTGAAAACTGTGTATTAATTAAGAAATACTTATTACCATGAGCTTAAACCAATATTTGTCTGATTTAATTAAATTTAAATTGATCTGTCAAAACAGCACACTCCCCTCTAGTTAAATATCTAAAAAATCCATTATACCCGTCGGGGGTTTTCAGTCGCCAACCCTCACCCCACCCCTTTTGTCTGTCTGATTGTCAGATAGCGGTAGGTAAGTACTTCGTCTGCTCTGTTATTATACGGAATGTGTGAATACATACGGCTGTTGTTTTCGCGGCTTGTTTATGGGCCACGTGTGATTTATAAACTCAGCAGGGGGTGGGGCGATATGAACCCTCTGTAAGCCCAATGTTCGTTAGACACCCACAGTTCAGTGATGCATAATAATTGCGCGTGTTTTGCATTGTGTGCCAGTATACTCTGTACTGCATTAAGGCCATTACGGCGACCACAAACTATCTGCCTCACCTTCACTACCTCATACATACCTAATAACCACACGAAACTTACCGTATATCATCAGGACTTTTCGGACTAATGATCTTTGCACAATGCAAAATACTGCCGCCTACTAAGTGAATAAATATGTTCAATATTAAACTGCTCTTTTACGTGATTAATGTAGTTGTACTACTTTTCCAATGTAACACAAAATGACGATCAGAGTTTTTATCGATGCTGTTAAAAGAGTGATTAATAATTGTAGTGTAATTAAGGAAAGAAACTAACCGTTATAATATTGATTACAATTTCATGTAATAACACTGTTGGCACATTACTTGTAATGAGCTAAATAAATAAAACTCTTAAGCGTCACATAAACACATTTGCAAATTCAGCATTACTGCGTTGTTTTACATAATGCGAGTATAATGTGAAATGTAGCCGGGCTGTGAGTGCCGTTATAATGAAATATGCATGCACACGTTGAATTTTTGGTTGGGCACGTACAGAATATGTATGAACGTGATTAGTTGCATATACCTTCACCTGTCATATGGATAATTTAACCATTACATGTGTGTGTGTGTGTGTGTGTGCAGAGGCATGTGTGAATTGTGCGTCAAATGTGTACGCGCGTGTGCTGGAGTTTGTCTTGGTGTTACGAGTATATGGTGCTCTGGTGTGTGGACGTGGAAGGGCGCACCAAGCTCATTGCTCAGCCCGTATTGATCGGGGGTGGTTGGGAAATACCGCGTTCTCTTGCTTTGCTGGTTCGTGACGCTGACACACACACACACACACACACACACACAGATAAGAGAGAATTGAACCATTACACAGAGAAACAGAAATAGAGGATTCACATACTGAAAGACACACCTTTGCTCATTCCAATATCATCTTACCTTAGTTTACTACTAGAGAAATACCAACACCGTAATATTATCTTATGAAATGTTATCTGAAATCACAGTAATTCTTAGAATATATTACTCCTTTTATCTATAATGTTATCAGTCATTCGAAAATGCCTTGATGGTTCTTTATCGTATCAGATTCAAGTCATTATTGCAGTTAATGTTTATTTACATATGGATTGAAATTTAATTGAAATAATTTAAGCAATTAGATTTAAATGAAATGCCAACTTACGGAATTTGCGTTTTCCTGCCAAATGATACACTTATGCATATTCATGCAACTGCTATATTTTCTGCCAACGGTATAATTGCATAACGAATAACTATTTACTATTTGCATTGCACATTACACACTCACTTACGCGTGCATTTTCATCTAAATAATCTGCATAATATGATGACTTGAACAACTGGTGTTGTCATGCGGATTATGTAGATTAATCTGGTACAAGTCAGTACAAAGGAACTGTGTAGAAGATCAATAACCGATTGAGATAGAGGTCAACTATAAACTCTTCGGTAAATAGTCTTTCAACATTTAAAAGTATTCACTAAATACATTATATATATATACCATGTTAGACTTACGTTAAGAGGATTACAGAATCCTAAAATCACTAGTATAACCCGCCAACAACCACTACATTAGAATGTTGTAAACTTTCTGTTGTTCTAGTTAATAACTTGATTTCAATATGAACAATACATATATAACATAAAACAATAACACATTGTGTTCTAGTATAAATATTGTTTACTCCCATTGACAATATACATATTTTCAGAAAAACTGACATCACAATAATTTATTCCGCCTGTCAATGTGAAATACAAATGTTTATTATCGCCGAGTGACTGCTGAATGTACCAGTGACATGAAATTTAATGCCATGTTTACATTACTATCAGTTTACAACATTTTATTGGTTGTCATATAATATGAATGACAAGCGACATGGAATATTTTTTATTATTAATTAAAGCTACTATATTTTACATACAACGTAATAACACGTGTCTATTGTTGTTTGTGCGAAATAATTTTTAATTTCTGTGTATAGTTGTAATGATTTTATCTTTTGATATTTACTTTGAAATGTGCTGAGCGTACGCACGTTTAGGAAATTATTTAAATTTCTCTGTTTTTTAACCTTATAATTTACCCTCCAACATTTTTCTTGTCAAGTGTAATGCGCATGACACTTGACAAATCTTCTTTCATATATATTTTCCAGCACATCTGCACTTTGCAGCATGAAAATCATTAGTCCAAGGTGTAAATTTTAACGCGGAGAATGAATTTAGCAAGGTGCTTCGAAATACAATTTACATTGAATTTATTTTACTCTAAATGAAATTTCCAAGTCTGATTTTGGGTGTGAACAATGTTTCCTAATGCACAATGTATTGATTAAAGTCTTGATGAAATATTAAAAAAAATAATTGAATATTGTTTGATATAAATCTAAAAATAGAATATTGGCTTCGAAACTTTTATGTTTTCTACACTATTTGGTTACACAGATTGTAAAGAAAAAGTATTCTAATAAATGGATATACAACTTTCTGACGTAAAACTTATATTTATATAAAGTTCTCCGAAGATTTTTAGCTTTCAGCCAGCCGATATATAATAATCGTATTTCCTTGATTACATTTATACATTACTGTTGCGTAATAGTGTATAGAGCGAATCCGTAATTTAATTTCCTAAAACAATACTTTCAAATATGTAAAAAAAAATAGTAGTGAATTTCCAATACAATGGAAGAAAACTCATCTGTATTGAAAAATACGAGTTACGTATGCAGTCTGCATGAACGGTACGTTGTGTGGGTTGCCGCTGTACAGAAAGGTGATTTAGATTCAGTGTTGGAACAAAAAACTGTTATTATCCTCTTCCGTTCGAACACTGTTCTGGAGATTGATTGAAATTTTTTTTAATTACAGCATTCCCACGTGAATGATACGCATCCGACTGTAAACTCTTTTACATTTCACTGATTGGATCAAATTGATGAAGAGTTTTTTTAAGTGAAGATGACAGTTGGTATTCAATGCATAAATGGATAAAATTGTATTGTACTGTAAGTGTATAATAAATATTTTGGTATAACTTTTTGGGAACTTATACATAAGGCTATGTGACGTGCATTGAGCCATTTTTTTCCTATACGGAATCATGTACGGATGAGTGGGTTTCGATAATACTCTCCGAATTTATGAAAACTGGATAATAAAGTAAAGGCAAACGATACAGGGGAAGTAGAGCGGAGATTATAAAGAAGACAATGGACAACTGTGAGAGAAAGCAGTCACTGGAAATATTCGATAAAGCACGATGTTACTAAATCAGAAACTTAATCAAATGAATTTTCCATCCAGTGTTCTGTAATTGAATTACACTTTACAAGATAAACAGAAATGAAATTTCCATTGTGCAAGGCAAATGTGATTTCGCATGTGTGCATTTTTTCTAAATTATTATCTATTTGAACAATTTGTAATATCAAATATGTGCTATCAATAGTGCTTCGTTAGATTGTTATGTAAAAAGACAGATAATATACAGATTTTTGTTTCGTTGTTCCGGCATTTAGATGTGATTTATTCTGATATTGTGAATACATTTTTATACAAATTACGTAAACTATTGGAATAGAGAATCACGACATTTGAGATGATATGAAATTAAGTGTAATTATGGCTGCGGGTTCGTGTGTGGCTGACAAGGTTTGGCTCTATTCTGCAGATCATCTAGTTTCGATTAAACCGAGTTCCGTTCGTTTCAAGAACTTTAGTGAATGTCTGGTGCTTGACATTTCCAGGCGAAATTGTCTGGAAATATTGTCCAGTGAAACTTTGAAAGTTTATTCAAGGAACCGAAATTGCAAGTGTATAGAAATAAAGTAGAAAAAGTACTTGAAACTATGTATTTAAAATTGTTTGATTGCTAACAAATATTTGCACTGTTGTTAATAATTTCATTTTGTAAATGTTTGCACTGAATGTATTTGTATTGAAAGTTAAATGTTGTTGATCCCTCATTGTGCGAAGAGGGCAAATAGTGAAGTCAACATAAAGCAGAACGTCATTAAAAGTCATTTGTACGTAGTATCGTGCCTTGCACGAATATCGTTTGGGATGGTGACATACATTATTTAAAGTATGGCTTCAGGTCATGCAATGTTTGGCGAAAAATGAACACGACAGTTGGTTTGCAAACCTAGCTGGCCATTTTAAATTACATACGTGATTCCAATAACGTCCGGGACTTTTGCATGTATCATTAAAGTTTTGCGGAAAAAATGCCGGAAATCAAAACTATAAATTATACGAAAGTATTTTTTACAGAGTGTGTTTAATTGACAGAAGTAATATATGTCTTATCTGCATATCGCAAGACTATAAAATCTATTCATATTTTATATTAGTTACATTCATTTCATACTCTACAAAAGTTATACATCTGTCATAATTTTTGTTATAATGATATTTCTTTATTTACTATCATTTAAATGTATATTAAAACCGTAATATAACCATGAATTCTGTACTATATATTGGTGAAAATTGTTCACCGTTATGTGGATGATGTTAATTCCTCTATTGTTCCACAATTTAATCGCATTTGTGGGGCGTTAACGCGATATCGTAAACAATATCGCATAGAATGTTGAGAACGTTCAATGTTCAATTTGAATTTATTTTTGGACAAGTATTTCTGGATGCCTGTTCTGGGAAAATCTGGTTTTTAACATGCATAAGTACATGTATGTACACAGATGTCGGTGTGTTTACGAGGGAGAAGGCCGTTTCAGAGTAATCCTTAAACGTAGTCATGGTAACAGCTTACTGAACGGGTTCTGTTCTCGGCTATAAAAGTTAAAAATCTATCTAGATTTTTGTCGCACGCAAACAAGTGGTCCTTCCCCTAAATGTAAACTGCTGGGTTACTGTTAATGATGTGAGCTTAAAATATCTTGTTGTAAGAGTTGAAAATTGTAAGTGGCAAGACAATATCGATACGCCAGGAAAATAATACAATATTTTTCTCCTAAACTTTCATATTTACCATCGTAAATGTTTAAAAAGATTGGTCTCAAATATCGATTTCTCATTTTTCTTCTCTGAAATTTGCATTAAATTTTTTATGACATGAAGTTTTGTGTAGCACGATCAATCATGTTCTTTACACAGTTTATTATTAATTACAAAGTTATTTTCAATTCTATATAACACAATACATGCGCATAAATATTACAAAGAAACAAATTGCTTGTTAAAATTTTGTACATTGCTGTTTATATATCAAAGTTCTTATATAAATGTAGTGGAGTTAATTTGGGGTAAAGGTCAAATTTATCTGCAACGCAGATATTCATTCACTGAAAACAGTCTGAAATAATCTGACAGAAAATTCATGCAATGCTCCTATTTTACGCTGTCTATCAGCTATTGTTTCATTATGTACAAGAACGAAGTGTTAAATAACATAAGTACATCGTAGAAATCTTATATGTAATTACAGTGAAACAGACATCCGTAACTCGCCAAACAATGTTAATGAAATGGCACATCCGGTAGATGTAATCCCGGGACTATAATTCAATTTCGTTTCAAATAATTAAAGTGTAGAGATTCAGTTAGATTATTTAATTTAGAGAATACTAAGGAATTGATAGTGGTAATTATTATATGATGCACATAAATGAAACATATTTGAACAGCATACATGTCATAAATTATTATGAAACCTACATTGTATGTATGTTATATAAACTAGACTTAAGTTAAATATGCATTTTACAAGAAAACAAGTTGAAGAGTATATAACACCTACCTCTGGCAATTCGTCCGGGACTTTGCCCATCCATGTCAAGGATAATATAGAACAATCGCTTTTGGCGTTGACTGTGCGCTCGAAATGTAAATGCATCGCATATATTTTCACTTAAAAATCAAATCTACCTGTTCTGATTTTCGCAGTCACGTAAAACAATGGAAAACATTGTAATTATTGAGAATGTCCATGTTTAGATCAGTGCTAATTGATGAATAATTTGTTTGTTGTTACAGTGAACTGCTGATATTTGACAACTGCACAGGTAATATTACGTTGTGACGAAGGAACACACGGCAGATACGATCAACTGTGTAATATGTACACGGTGCTTTTGAAAGCTCCTCACACGATCGCAACCCCTATTGATCTGACACTTTCAGTTAAATTTCAGTGCCGTGGCGAAAAGCGAAACTAACGGCGCTACATCCCTTCTGGTATGGAATTTACAAGTCAGGAAAAATAAACAGACGGCCATATGTTTTTCTCTTTCTCTCTTCCATTTATGGAAACATGTTTGTTTATTTTCATGCATAATTACAATAGTTGCACAATGTATTTTCAGGGAATGGATGGCAGACTGGTATTACATATAAATATGAAAACAATCATTTTATTTTCTTAACAAAACTGTTTAACTAGGCACTTTAAATTAATAAACAAATGACAATAACTATTACAAGATATTTGTTGTTTGTATTTGTATGAAATAAAAACCGCACTGTTTGGACGAAAATTGTCCTATTAGAAAATAGATAGAGCACTTGACAGTTTTCAAAACAGATATTTACAAGAATGTATATTAACATGTTGTTCACGAACTGTCATCGCTGAAATTGTTGGGATCAAAATCTGGATCATCATCATCTTCTAGATCGAGATCATCTAAATCTTGGAACAATGATTCATCTACTTTTACTGTATCGGCACCTAAAAATAACATATATTGTGTATATTACCGTAATAATATATAATGAAGTAACATTCAGTAATTTTACCATCTTCTAAGAATTTGAGATCAGATTCGTTAAGAGTTTTATCTGTTAGGAATAATTCTCTTCCTGTTAACTTTTTAGCTTCCCTGTCAATCATTTCTTTCTTCTTTGTAATACCCGTATCTTCTTCGAACTGTGTTTTCCATTTCATAAATGTTTCGACAGTAACTCGGGTTCCTTCAAAACGTTTCTGAAACAATACGCAACTATGTACAACAAGTTACACACAGCCATTTCAGCGCTCTTTTAAGTTAACATTTTTACGTCATTTGAATACAGACAATCCGACATTTTAAACATTTATCTATTTTATATTTCAAGTATTTCTTGCCATATAGCATTTCAATATCAGATGCTTACTTCCGGATTTAGATACAGTTTAGTTTAAAACAATATGGTCCTATATATAATACGTATACAGGTCATGATATTAAACTGTTAACAGTAATAAATCAATTTACCCTCTCTGCTTCTTCTTCCTCTTCTTGTTTACGTAATAAACTTTCATCTCGTTCATTTCGCATTTCTTCCCATCTTACGTTTAACCATTCCTGACCCGCCGATACTAAAGTAAAAACCATTACCATACCTAAATTTTCATTTGCCTGAAAAGCATATTGACTATTAGTAGCACACATATAATATTTTAAAGAATAGTAAACTAACTTGTTCAATAATATGATTAATTAATTTTTCTTCATCTTCATCAGTTATATTTTCTACATCCGATATTTCTACAACGGGTGGTTCGTCAGGATATTTCGCTGTATATGTAAATGTTAATGAACACGCTAGGCCATTTTCGGTTTCTGGTTCATATTCTTCTGATTTTATAGGCACACTAAACTTATGATAGGGCTCTACGCTAATAACTAATAAAAATTTATGTTAGGTTAATTAGATACATGTAAGGGAAGTAAGTACGAACTTACTTTCCATATCACCATAATAAATAGATTCTAATGCTTCTATTTCACCATTTTGTTCCTCTTTGTAATCCATTTCTGTTAAAATATAATGTTATAGACCTTACAACTAAGAACCTCGTGGTTTACAATACTACACGAAACGTCAAATATTTGTCCTTGAGTTGAACTGTCAAAGTAAGAGAGTGAAGTTAGATGATCTTGATTGATTGTTCTCTTAAAATATATATAAATATTTCAATAACTTAATAAATAATAAAAATAACATTTTTATAAACTTAATCTTGGAAACGGCTTCGTGCAGAAGTTAAAGCACTAAAATGATTATTAATATTTAGAAATAGTTTTGTATACATTATTTCATAACCTAAAATATAACTGTCAAGTAAACACATGTTATTTGACAGCTTAAAAATGCAAGTGTGTAGATATAAGTATTTATTATATAAATCAACAATTATACAATCCTGTAGAAGAACATTATGTGTTGGAAACCAATATTTTGGATTACATAAAATCAATAGGCCTGCAGGGAATAACGTTTCCTTGGTTACGAAATATAGTCAATGGTCAAGTACTGTCTCACTGCATCCAATATTAGATAGAAGATTATTTTCCACTAATATTGAACTAGTAGATAGTGTTACGTTTGAAAGAGTGTGTGACGAGACCTTAGAATCTCTTTGCGAATATTTTGAAGAACTAGTTGAATCTGCCAGTCATCTTCAATCTGCGGATGTGCAATACGGAGTACGTTCAATAAATACGTTAGTACGGATAATATTGTTATGGGCATTTTCATTTCAGAGTGGAGTGTTAACAGTTAATTTTGGAAATCCATACGGGACTTACGTTATTAACCGACAATCTCCTAATCGACAAATTTGGCTTAGTTCACCAACTTCTGGACCAAAACGTTACGATTTTGTAACGGATGGAAATTATTGGGTTTACAGGCACGACAACGTAACGTTACATCAACTTTTACAAGAAGAAATTAAACCAATTGTGAAAAAGGATTTAGATTTTTCTCAGTGTGCTTATAGTTTATTGAAAAAATAAGTTCAATTTATATTTCTCTTTGATCTGTTATTATTTTATTGATTGTAAATATACGTTATTAAAGTTTTATTTCGTTTCTTTGTATTATTATTATTATTTGTACGTGTAGTTAAAACACTAAACAGCCATGGAGATTATGGAAGATGGGAATTTAATGGACAGAGTCCATATTCTTATACAACGAGATTTAGAATATTATAAGGTATAAATTTTATTACTTTATATGCATAGTCAATTAGAAATGAACTATTATCTCTAGTGGAAAGTAGTAGTGTAAAAATTATTATTATTTACCATAGCAAAATCAAAAAATTCTGCAAGAGTCATTGTGCACAAGCGTTGTTGGCGGTCGTCTGGATTTTCCCAGACATGCTTCATTTGCAGCCGTAAAATTAGTATTATGGTGGGAAGAGGAGTACGTAGCTGCTTACCGTAGAGGCTCTGGTCTTCTGACAAGCTGCTCAAACCAGGAATGTGACGATACAGATGACTTTTCAAGGGGCTGTGGGGGTATTATCAAATCATCAGATCCAAATAAATTCATTACATTAATTACAAAATCAGCAGATGAACTATTAAGTACGAAACAAGCATTTCAGTGAAATTTCATTGTAAATGAATGTGTATCGTAATATATCTTACAGAACACTTGCATGTTCTAACACAAGAAGCATTGGATCATGCAGATTTAACTGTACTTACCGGAACAATTGGTGCCGCAGCATTGATTAGAAATTGTCTGTGGTGTTATATACAGAACTCGCCTGTTACAACACCTGCACAAAAAAGTTTATCGCAGCAGTTACAGAAAAGTTACAAGCAATACCAAGAAATGGCCGAAGCTTTAGCCGAGCGATTATTAGATTTACATTGTCGATTATTGTCTCTTTACATATTACAAGATGCTGAATCTTTGGATTGGGAAAGTACAAAGCCTTTCTTTGAATCCGAAAGAGGCTCGTATATTGTGCAAATGTGGTGGTTGTATATGCAAGGTTGATTGATGAAATAATGCAGATGTTATAAACGAAATACCTACTTATGTTTGTAATTGTAGGTACAAGAGAAAACTTATGGAACACTGTGCCACCTAAAATGGCGCAAAGAGTGTTCTCCGGAATGCTAAATGAATCGTTAACTATTTTAAGTGTCAGATATTCGCAGGTGAATAATATAATTAGACCAGTTCAAATGAATATAATTTATTGTTTAGTTATTTCATACATTCACGTAACTTCAATAGTAATAAATCATTCTTACAAATCACAATATCACTTCTCATAACGAGCTAATAAATTAACAATAATCTATTCTTATAGGCATGTCCAAGCAAATGCCGCAGCTCATTGTATGCTGTTGACATAAGTAATATATTATTATGCGTTAATGAATTATTGCCGGCATTATGCGACAATGGCGAAGAACTAATTGGCCTCGCTTTAAACACGCAAAATAAAATCATAAGAGATATTCATGCCAAATGTCAAGAGCTATTCTTATGTTTGCTTTTACGAGGAGCCCCACTGAATACTTTACATAAAGTATATACATATGCAATTTAAAATAATACGCTAATAATCATTAAGTAACTATTTTAGTTGTTTCGGCGTGGGATTAATTCTATTGAATTCTGTCGTACGAGAAATGCTGGGCCATCTCCCTGGATAGTATTTACCAGTCCTCAGTTGTTTCCAGAATATCCTATCAATATTACACAGTTTTCAGATGTTAAACCAGAAACTGCAATTGCCTTGGAACTGTCAGTATTGCTAATTCAACCACAGCCGAACTGGTCGCTTTTGTTAAAGGTATCTATTCATTTGGTGCTTACAGTTAATTTACTTAATTAAGTTTTAATGAATACTACATTAGGTGCTGCTTATGTGCAATTGTAAAGTATTAATTTTAATACTGAATGAGATTGTTAATAAGTTTACAATTCAACCATCTATTCGAAAATCAAAGCCAGTATCAAAGTGCGAAAATTTTCTATGCACTAATGAAGGCTTGTGTAATGATGTCGAGTATGAAGATGTTAAATTAACTCAGGCACAAGCAGAGAGCATAGTAATGGCTGTTACTCATATTTTGCTTACTGTTGGAAATGCACAAGATAGTCTACAAATTCTTTTACCTACCATTGAGTCGTCAGAAAATACTTGGGCAGTATGTTTTGATAGACAACAGGTAAAGATTCCTTGACACCATTTCAATAAATACACTAAACATGGATGCCAACTGAAAATATTTGTAATTTAGGTTTGGAATCAGAAACGTCCTGCTTGGTATGAAGCATTATTGAGTTTGTTAAAACCAATCTTGCCTCCAATTATTTCAATAGTTATAAGTGCAGTAAAAACTGGAGCAAGCATGTATCAAGCAATGTCAATCATTCTCGCATGTTTTTCTCAACTTTGGGACTGTGTACCACCTTCCATTGCCCGAACTGCATCATATATTGCAGATATTTTACCGTCTGAAATCCACCCTATAGGCAATTCAGTCTTACTACAAATCTTAGTATCTGCCTTATACACTGCGCTATTGGATAAATCAGAGAAGTACAATCAAAACCAAAAAGCCGAGGAAGAAAGTAAACCCAATGACGAAGGACCGTCGACTTCACGTGCACAACAATCTGAAAGTAATGCAGAAGAGATGAAAAATTCGACTACAAGTTTCGATGGTACTGCCAGCACTATGGAATCTATTGCACTTGCATTATGTGAAAGTCTCTGTAGTATTGACGAAGACAATAAGCATACTGAACAAATTGAAGAGCTGCTTGATAATGTTAACAGAAGTTCAACAGAAAGTGACATACCAACGGAGGGGTGCAAAAGAGTGGAATCTAGTCAGCAAATGGTTGAAATATTAGCCAGTGATCTATTGATGACATTTGAAGGAAAGAAGGGTTTGAAAGTATTATTTTGCACATTAAGTATAAATGGGGAATATTTGAGTATATATATATATTTTAGATTTTGTACCAGTTTATTTGTAGTAATAATGAATGGTTGTTTCAAAAATTAAATGTTGAACCAGATGAAGTAGTTGAAGCTAATCGCATGATTCCGGAGAAACAAACATTACTGTACACAATGTTTCATATTAAAAACAGACCTTTTGATCAGGTAACTAAATATTATGCAGTAAATTGCGTATACATACTAATAAACTCTTTGCAGCTATTGACAGGAGAATGGAAACCAGATTGGTATCATTTTCTAAAAATTCCAATGGGCCTAAGTGCAGAACGAATATGGTCGCATATTTCAATGAGATCGGATTTTAGGGAAACAGATGTTACGGCACTTTCAAACAGTGATGCTCAGATTGTTTCCAAGCTTACTGAACTGTTAAAAAATATTTAATTATAGAATAATAGGGGATTGTTTCATATTGTTTGTATATTTTTAATGATGACGATGTTTATCCACATGTAGATAAGGTTTTTACACATATTTACATAAAAAATGTAACACTATAATATAATGTAGGTACAAATATAAATTGTTCAGGAAAATATATATGCAAGTTCTTTAGAATAAACTTTACGTGGAGTGTTTTAATTGTTCATTATAAAACATTGTTTCTTTGACAGAGTTAAACAATATTTAGAACTAAATAACATGGCATAAAAATAAAAATAGTTTCATACTATTTAATGGAAATATTAAATCTTAAATTTCTGCGTAAACTTTAATTTCAATTTTCTGACACGGTCGTATGTAAATAATATTAAAAAATTATGTCTGTATAAAATACAAGGGAGAAAAACAGAATGTTTCTTTTGTTTTTGATTGTTACATACGATCGTGCCTTCTGCAATGTCGTTTATTACTTACGTTATGTGTCTATCTACCCGTACATAAATATGCATTAGTTACATCTATGTTACAATGAATACATTATTATTTACATGATTTAATAAAGTATGAATTTTGAAGCATTATGAAACAGCTTACCATGTACAGGGTCTATTTGCATAAAACATTTTATAATTTCAGAATGGAACTGTACTGTTCATACACGTGTGGGTTGCACAACGGGTGGGTTGTATGTTTGTTTACTTTTTCAGGACGGACAAGGGAATTACAATTTACGCTTGATTGTTCCAGGTTGTAGACCAAATATTTGAACAAAGTAAACCAGTATTTTGCTACATTATTTGTGATTATAAATGTTGAGCGCAATATTAGAACGGTATTAGTCTTTGAACATAGTAAAACTATTACCATCTGAAGGGCCAATCTTTTAATATTTTATCCATGTTCAAATACTTTAACCAGAAAAGGAATTTTAAGATATCATTGATCATATAAGAATATAAATACTTCCACCAGATGTATATCCACATATATGTAGTAATTATAACACTATATTAAAGCTGAATTATAAAGCTAATATGTAGTTTAATATGTGTCGAATGATTGAGTATTTATATTCGGATATAAGGATGCTTAACTGTACATCATTCACATGATTCTAATAGACTAAAAATTATAAAGAAGCACATGATGATATAAAACATTGTATCACATTGATTTGGTCACATGTTTATAATATGTAGGATCAAAATTGGGGTGCACATTTTTAAATAATTGTAACATTACAGTTAGTACATAGAAATATTTGTTTTAAACGTTAAATCTAGGTCACAAGATAGATAGGTGAACTTTTTACATATATTACATGATTACTCAGTTGTTCAATATGTACCCCTATTTTGTAAGCCCGTTTTCCAAATACGTACTAGGCCTACTACTAATTCTCGCTGCAAATGTTCTTTATACACACTGTTTATTTTCACAACAGAATAATATAAAACAGATATTACATTGTTTAGACAGGTTATTATTTGAATAAATAAGATGTGGAAAACATTAAATGGTTGAATATATGCTTAAATTTATATTTTATACAGAACAGTACACATTTTACCAACGTATGTATGTATGTACGCTTATAAAATCTTCGTACGTGTAATTATCATTTCAGACTTAATATTTTGTAAGCTAAGTTAGTGAGTCCCTATATAATATGCATGGTTATGATATAATCTGACTGTTAAACAAAGCGCATTTTTTTCCCGATGTTTGGATGAGTTTTAGTTTATTTCATCAGTAAATGAAAAAAATATTAGCTCCGAGAAACGTGTTACTCGTATGTATGAAATTACAAATATTCATATCTATGTACATATTCATTGTAATTCATTTATAAAAAAACGTAATTAGTATTTAATAAAAATGATAATAAAGTGAAAAATGTGCTTGCATGTATACCTACGTGAGATATTATATATACAAATTACATATTAATTGATATTTGATTAAAAAAATTACTACAGTAATTCTTTTACAGAGTACATTGATTTTGCACTGCTTGCATTTCATTCGTCGCAGATACAGAAGTCATATTTAAAAGTCAACAAAACTAAATTCTTCTTGATGAAACTTGGAATCAGTGCATTCACAGTTTTTTAGGTACATCGAAGCGATATATATAACTATATACACATTTTTCCTTTCTTGACACATGTATACAATAAATTTTATTTATTAATATCCGTCGACAATTTTGTATCATTCACAAATTAATATTTGAGAAGATTAATAAACTTCAAATAATTCAACAGATAATAATTATCTACGTTATTCTAGTATCAAAAATATAATTCTGAATAAAGATTTTTGTAACATAAATTGATTGAGAATATCGATCATATCCGTTCTACGTAATTTCTCTTGCGTCTTGCACGCCATTAAAAGATACCGCTCGTAATAATTATATTGTAATTGCTGAAGCTATTAATTATTACAGTAATTTATGTAATCGTTAGGTCGTTAATGAGCGTTAGTGCAGGTTCTCGGTTGTCGTTACGATGCTGCTGGGTGTTGTAAGCGTAAATAGAATTCCATCGGATGAACCTTTGAGAGATGCCTGCATTTTCTATTCAGTCCAAATGGATTCAGGTAGCAGTGGATTGCGAATGACAGCTGACTGAATGCACCGACAACCTCACTCTTTGACTAAATTTCTGCAGCGAGTTAGATTAAATTATCCTTGAAACAGGTCAAAGTCTCTTTGGAATGTCACCATAATGAACGACGAAATGATGATGCAAATACGATCGTTACAATACTATCCAACTTCATGTCAAACGAACCATTATTCTTTTTCAAACTGAACTTATTTTATAATATTCTTTAAGTTATTCACAACTGTTGAAAAATGAATTAGAAATTTTTCAGTGTAATGTAAAAAACAGTCTCAAATAATATTTAGTAAATTAATGAGTACTTATTATGAAATTACTCCAGAACAATTTCAGTGCAAAGATGTAAAATTAATGATCTAACTGGAAAAACAAACATAATGTGAGGTCTAGTATATAAGTGAAAAGTGAATTATGTATACGTGAACAACAACATATCATCGGTAAGCTTAAACGAATTAGAACAGCAGCGATGTAGTGAAAAGGGGTTTATGATTAATGCACGTCGTTCATGTCAAATGCAGACTGTCAGATGTGGGAAGCGCTATAGAGTTTAAGTATGTATTACAAGAAATTCGGAATAGCAAAGCATACGTACATAAGTACTACGTATTGTTTGTATATTACACAAACAAATTAGTTAAGCGACAATTGTACTGGAGTAGTTTCATATACATTATTTTATGAGAAAAACAATTTTTTTAATAAAGATAGTAGTTTGCAGCAAATATAATATTGTAGAAAAACAGCAGTGCGTCATGGTTATAAGAAATAGTAGACATGACGTATTAGATCTGTTATTGTTATGTTCCGACTAATATTAACACTGGTGTACACTGCACGAATATAATAAAGAACAACAATACATCTTCTACTATGAGTGACACTGTTATAAAGAAAAGAAAATTGATTTTTGGTTGAAAACCATGTAGCGAACATCAGAGACTATACGATTCATTTATTTTGATAAGATTTACTCTCTCATACAGAGTTCGATTAGTTTTGATATGTTGTTTTTAATAGGATTAATATTGTTTAAGTTTACAATGAATGTTGATGTAAATAATATATAACTATTATGATTGTATATAGTGGAGTTATAATTGAGAATCTTTCACTGTGTTTGTCATTGGTGCTATTCACGTTCACATAACTACTTGTAGATAAAGTCCTGTGCGATTACGTGTGAATATCCTGGCATGCACTAAATACGTAAGTAGTACACGTAGTTGTAGTTGTGGTTTTTGTGCGTATTCTATCATACATAGATGGATTCGTACACTAGAGTGGTTATGCAAACACGCCTGGGAGGCGTGACATCTCCCTCCCCGCTCGCCCTATTACTCTTTCCCACTCGCTCGGGATGGTTTCTCATACAGCGAAATGTCACGTTCAGGTTAAATCCAAGTTTGTCGTTGCACGTAATTTGGTGCGGCAGCATTGTCAGTTGCCGCATGCTGTGTATATCAGGTAATGGGACGCATTTCGTAGTTGCGACACCTCCTATTGGAACCGGACCTCGAATAAAGGGACATTGTTTCCGTAACGCCGGAGCACTGACTGGACGTGGTCGTCCCGGTGTACTGGCGGGACATGTGTGTGTGTGTTGTTGTATCTGGAACAGAACGTGTTTGACAGTGTACTTTACATACTGCTCTCACACGCATTTTGTTTTCTGTTAATTACCTAACAGAAGGGAGTGGCCATAATTGTGTTTGGGGGAGTTTAGAGAAGGATACGACATTTGTAGGCACCGCCATCGGGTTTCACAGCTTTCCGATACACGACTCGTACGGATGATCCTAAGCAGACAACACTAGTTCACCACACATGTGGACGGGAGAAAGAGTAATGGACAGTACACAAGTACAACACAACACTAACAGAGTGTACGTTATATATTACATGTACAACAACAACAACAACAGCAACAAGAAAAACAACAGTTACATTCCTGATATAGAGATAGTAGTAAGGTAGGGGAGACGCAACAACACAACATGATTACACAGCCACATACGAGTACATTGCGGTGAAGGTCGTTGTGGATATCAATATGACACGGGCACAAAGCTACATGCTTGAACGTATATTGCTGGTTTAGAGGAAAAATAGTCAAGCACATCCGTACGTTGTGTAATTGGTTATACTTTGGTAAATATTCTACGCCGACATATACATGAAATGTTTAAAAGCAACTTCATGTTCAACTCTTTGTAACAGAATGGTTGGTTAATGTACATCAAACAATTAGAGAGATATTTCATTTCTGCTAAATAGTCCCCGTAATTGTATGTTTATTAACTTTGTATATGACAATTATGTGGCTGACATTAGTATTATCATATTTCTAGTATATTACTATAAAGCTGTGAAACTGTGTTTGATTAAAGATATCACATCAAGTAGTCAAGTTCACTATTAAATGATGCTGGCTGGCTGGATTTAGCAACGTTCAAATACATAATCAAATTATGAAGAGTCATTTATACAATGTACACGAAGCTTGAATGTAAATGTTCCTTTGAAATTAGCAATAAACTGAGCCAATTACAGGGTTCTTAAAGGTAATACGCCAACTAAAGTACATGTTGAAACTAATTTAAAGCCGAGATTTCAATTTATAAAGTCACGAAGAGTAAATCATTAGTGTCGAAACAAATTGCTCCGTATCCGATTTTAAATTTATATACGTAGTTTGCAGACACAATTTGTCAAAAAATGTATCATGTTGAAATTGAAAGGATTTTTGAACAGAACTGTTCTCGAAAGTATCTTTGTTTTTTTTCGAATTAATATTTTTGCTGAAGATCAGCGAAATATGGACGAAGCAGAGATGAATCATTGTTGAAATGTGTGGATGTCATGTCGCAGGGAAGGGATTACGTCCTTATTGAGAATAATCCTAGTATAATAGCGTTAACGTTATTACTGACAAAACTAATTTCATTGAAATGAAAACTATGGCGTCTGTCTGCACAGAGAAACGAATGTACTTATATCTGTGTGGCATGTAAAATGTAATTGGGAATTGTCAGATAAATTCAAAATACATTTTACATTTGTCAAGATAGTACTATGGAACTTTATTCTAACTGTTTTCTTTCTAATTTCTCTAGTTCTTGATTAACGGTACTTCCCCAACTATGTTTATCAGAGTTAAATTTATTACGTAGTTCCTTTGAACTGGTAATGAGTAATGAAGAAAACTCTAGTGTCAACTGTCATTGAATTTCATATTTCAGTGTAGCGTGCTGTCAATTAAGAGAGTATTAAATTGGATGGACTTGTAACGATAAATTTTCACCGCCATTATTATGATTATTATAAAATTGTGTGTCAGCTTACGAGCACTTTTATTAATATTTAAGTATAATTAAGGCACCATTGTTGTAATGAAATATAAAAGTTAATTTGTTTGATTCACGAAGGAAAGATAAAGAGTTGGTAAATATTTTACGAAGGCGCGCTCTAATTTCTCATGAACATTTCATGGACGTTGCTCACTGGTAAATCTCTTCTGGAATTAACGTTGTGTATGTTGATGGCCTGATGAAACAAGGAATTAAGAAAAATAAACAGGCTGGAAGAAAATGAGAAAGTGCTAAATGTACCATTGTTTTGAATAAGCTAGACGCCTTGCGAAAAAGACAATTTAAAAATTCAGTATCTCTTGTAGATTTTTGTTTTATTTGTCGTAGACGTTTTATTTGCGTTTACCTATAAGATTACGAATGTATGTAGTTTTATTCTTTCTTACAATGTTAGGTAATATCAAATATTGTCTACTTGTATAAAGCAGTATAGTTTTCCATGTTCAATACTTATATTGAACGCTTTCATTCAACTCAAATGTGAATACAAAATTATGTAAAATGTTTTTGTAAGTGGCATATTGTATATATTATACGTGTAATGCAATATGTTTAGTTAATAACGTGGAAGCTTCTATGTATATAGCTAGTACACGTGTGCCTAAAAAGCTTTCATATTATGGTGGCATAAATATATTCGGAGATGGATCATTGTGCCATATGTGTTCCATAAAATCCGAGTTTTTGTAGAACACTATGTAGATAAAGTTACATATACCTACCCGTACATATTGTGAAACTCATGAAATTCAAAACATATTCCAATACTGACTGAAAGTGTCAAAATACAATTTGTCATTTGTGAAATACAGTTTTCATATTCTAAAATAAATATGAATATTTCTAAATAAACCGATTAGATGAGAAAAAATTAGAATAAATTTTAAACATGTTTTGCAAGGAAGCGTATGACATTTGAATTACTTTAAATTGTTGTTTAAAAGACGGTAAATATATTTTTATTTAATGCATATTTTCATATTATCTGATGATGCAGATAATGATTTGTCTGCTTTCACAGTGTAAATGAAAGTGTACTTAGGGAAGATAGAAACTTTTACACTTACCGTTTCTGATAATTCGATTATGATCAGGTGAACCAGATATAGAGTGCCGTGACATCAGAACATCGCGACGTGTCAATGCTTCTGGCGCAATATGTATGCAGGGACACCACGAGAAAAACTGTTTGAAACCTCGACGGAATCTAAAAGAAACACAAAACAAAAGCACAACAATTAGAGTAAAGTGTACTATAAAATTATACATTTTTTTGTCGCAGTATCTCCACGCTTTGTTGAAATAATAATTGTTTGCGAATGTAAATTATGAGTGACTGCACATTTTAGAAGTTATATTATTTCAATGATTCTTATTACAATTTCATTTATAAAAAAAACGAAACACTTTTTCTAGGTATGACAGTTTAATGCTGCGCGCACTTATTCTGTGATATATAGGACGAACGTGATGCTGCAAATGGACTTCTCAGCCGTGTAGTTTTTTTGTACAGAAAAAGTTGTTAACAGAAAAGGACTCTTTTTGCTCCTCCATATTCTCTATTTTTTTCATTTGGTAATTTTTTTGCAAAGTAATCCTGAAAATCGTAATACTTATCCAGATGTTGCAAGTTATAAATGTGAACAATCGTCTTTTGTTTCCATCAACATATGTGTTTTATTTTTATTGATTGCTATAATTGTTTCAGAACTGGATACTATATTATATAGTACATATATAAGTATATGTTGTTACTATTTAACTATCTTATATGCAGTAGAATTCATTCGGCTGGGACATGTTTAACAAATGGTTCTAGTATGCAGAGGATGGAATGATCTTTAACATTTTAACAAGCATAGTGTGAAACACTTTCTTATTTTGGATTATTAACCGGCTCACAAATTTTTAAAAAAAAGCTACTACATGTACATAATATTATTGGTATTGACGCACTTATACTTATTTATATTCAATTTTCAAATAAATGATGCAATTTGCATACATTTCAAGCATGAATAACTTATCGATAAAATATCGTTCTAAAGAAAAATTCTTGAAAAATGATCATACAACAATTCTGCAATTTTTACTGTCAATGATGTTCATCGAGAGCTGCGTGTCTTTTTTTGAAACCATTAATATGAAAAATAACTTACAATAAAAACGTTTAGTTTCGACGTTAAATAATGGAACGGATGTGAATGAAAAATGTTTTTTTAACGTTGGGAATATTACGTGCACTTTAGGATGTAATTTATTTCTTCACAGGTTCTATTATTGAATGACTTGTACTACAAATAGGGTCCAACTAGTAATTCAAGAGGGACATGGAGATGTGAGAGGGGTAACCTGGTTGATCACGTGTTACATCAATTACACACTAATTTAATAAATCCATTTACTGTTCACTGAAAATGACGAATTGTGACACATTGTGCATTGTATTTGTAATGATATATATATTTACATTTTACAAATACAAAGGTATTTGTATGAAATTGTAGTCTGCTAATATAAAATGATTGCATAAAATTTTATCAAACTTATAATAAACGCAAATAAAATATGAATAAAATGAATATTGGTGAAAATTTAAGAGAGATTCTGATATGAATTCTTTGTACTGAATAAAATAAATAAAACTGATGGGTAGAAATGTGCATACATCATATGTCAAATTAAATGAAAATACTCGTCATCCGTTTGAAAAGCATATTGCAATCTTTTAATAAAAATTTATACTCATATATGAAAAATCTTTATTTCAAACTAACGTGGTTTAACTATTTTTAATTTTGAAATTCTATGTAAATTTATTTGTGTATAGCACAAACTGATAGTATATTTATTGTTAAAAACTGTAAATTGTTAAGGAAACAATTTTACTTAAAGGTTTGCAATTTTGCTCAAGGCATATTTAATTTGAACAAAAATTATGCAGCGAAGTAAAACAATGGAGGAAAACAATTTGTGCTGTGCAATGAGTTAACGACTTGAGAAGAACTAGAAACTAAGAACAATAGCACTGATGAATGAAAGGTTAGAGAAAATAGTTACATTATTGTTGTTAAGTCATCTAAATATTTGCAAATATCAGAGCCGAGTTTGAATAATATTTGTAAAATTAAAAATACCCAACCAAGTGTCTGCATACTTTGTGTGAAACACGTATATATCTCCATATCAAACAGCAAATCCGTGATTACCATGTTGTTGTCGTAGTAACCAACACCTTTCATTTAAATTTATGCAAAAAGTGCGATGAATTCTTCCTTTCTTTTCCATCCACCCACTTTCCTCTTCTTTCTTGAGAAATCGTTAAAAAGTTTTTCCCACTTTCCCTAATTCTTACCATTTATAAAGAATTTTAATAAAACAAGATCAAATGCAATAATGAAACGAATATACTTTATTAAACATGTTTCCTGTAGTTGGGTGTATATTCCTGCATATTTTAAGTAAAATACTTTGAAAAGATGGAATGAAATATTCGGTTTAATTTCAAATAATGTGGTACCGATATTCTTGATATAAAGTCGGTGTGTACTACAGGTTTTTGTGACGTGTTTTATCACAGACAGTAGTTTATAAAGAATAATATAATTATTATTATGCAATAATCGGTTACTTTTTTAGTGCGAGTACTAGAAAAATAAAAAACTATCATTATTCGGTGTGTCTTGATCTAGAAATGAAATGACGTAATGTGAATATACGATTTAAGTGCGCACGGTAATTTTATGATATTTTCGTGTTATGATGGGAACATAAAAGCATATCTGTAGCCTCCAGATATGCATTTGTAGATTTATGTTACAATGCCACACACACACACACATATATATACATGTACAATTTATACAAGTATTCATGTGTATGAAGATAGATGTTCTTTTTTAAATGTGAAAAATTACTTTAATGTATATTGCGATATTTTCCAGAATAAAGATTTATTTCAAGTCTGTTTTATAATTAATTTTCGTAAAATCCGTTTTGGTTGAAGCGTTTAATCCAGTTTATCAGGAGATGTAATACGCTTGCAATTTTATCGATCTTCCTGCAAAGTTCTGTAGAAACTGTAAATTTCACAAGATAATTCTTGCATAACCCATATCCTTTCATATATACATTTGTAAATACATGTAAATACCTTTGATCTCTGTTGATTTTGTTACGAATGTAATAGAATATGAAAGAAAAATAACAAAAAAAATCATTTTACCAACATTGATGGAACGTTATATAAAAAAGAACGACGTCGTTTTCACAGTAGTATAGAGATATTCGGTGTGATATATTTGAAAGTGTAAAGGATTCGATACTTGCTGTGAAATATAAATCTCTCTTGCAAACATGACGATTTTATCAAATAGTGTTGAAAGATCTTGGTAGATTAGGTAGAGATTTAACAGAACAGAACTTGAAGGTGAGTGTCTGAATAAACTAACTCTAAGCACTGCAACATGGAAGTATTACCTAATGTAAAAAGGAAAATACAAGTTATTTACCTAGTTATTCGGTACTGTATGAAAAGGTTTGCGATGAATAGTTTCAATTATAATTTTCTACAAAATATTATGTGCAATAACTCAACGGATTATGCGAGGATTATGTTGGTAAACAAAGTTGGTTGGAAGCGTTTTAGATGTTTAGACCGCTGCACTTTGGTGAATTAGTGCAGACGTGATCTACGGATCAGTTACGTATGGTTTATCCCTTGATTTAAAAGCAGAGTAACGGATAAACAGCAAGCGCATTACTCAATATCACTGCTTGTTTATGATAGATTAAAGTCAAATTATCTACACTAATGTATATGCAGTAATAAACATTTATTTTAACCCAGGTAAAAGATCTAGATATAATAATTTAATAAGAAAGCACAATTAGATGATATCTATATAGATAGTAAATCTTCAGTGAATAATTGAAACAAGTCCGTATCTCCATCCAATGTTGTATGCACTTGCATTGAATAACCACTTTGTAATCTAAAATTTCCATAACATGTAGTTGATCCAGACAAGTTGTTCTACATAATCTCCCGTATCTTCCTAGATTTAAATTATGTATCGCTTAATATCACCAAATCGTACCAAAATGAGAATTTCAGAATTCATGAATACTGGATCACGAAAGTCATCTAACTTTTAGCAAACATGGACGGTAAACTAAAATAAAAAATTCTCCGCGATTAAAAGCTTTCACGTATATATTTTTCGAATGCACGTGCTGTTTGCTGTATATTTTTTTTTCTATATTCCCTAGCTAGGTACGAATGTAATAGTGGGATAAACAAAAATATAAACGTGAGTGGAAAATGAGAGCGACATGCAAATGAGAATTAGTTGTTGGTCGCTGTTCACCGTTGGTGGTGGATTGGCAGGGCGCGCGTGTATTGCAAATTATCTCCTGATTAGAACTTACCGTTTTGTGACGCCCTGGGGACAGATGCAACAAGAGTTTGTATACAGTACAGCACGCGGTCCGTACATCACTCCATGATAATCAATTAATATGAATGAAATCGCCGTGCAAATTAGTTTTCTCAAATTTATTACAGATGAATATTCTGCAAGTCGAAATTACTTGCTGTTGACATTTTTGACGTGCAACAGGCTCATCGGCAATTAGTTAAATTCAACATGATGTCTGCAGTGTTTAACGTTAATTTCATAAATATGTATTATGAAAGCAATGTTTTTCTGTACTAGACACACTTCACTGTCTACATAATGAAATAGCGTGAAATTAATCATGGAACCAAGTTCTCTTTACGCTTTGTTCACTGTTTGTTCGCTGTCAAAAATATGAGGGGACTAAAACATGTTAATGGAGTGGAATTTAGTAGTAAATAACATGATATAGGCTGTGCTGTTTAGTGGAATATAAGGGTTAGAATGTGGATTAGGAAGTACCTGTACTTGTTCAATTATGAAAGATATATGAAATATTTAATAACTGTTAAATGAACGTTCTCTATACGACCAAGTACAGAACAGCAACAAAATGTTTTAAACATCAGGTAATAATGTTGCATTAACACAGTGTTTATGGAACATTAAAAACGGTGGTTCACATTCTGCACGTTTTTAATCTTTATGATTCCAATTAAGCCAAACAATACGCACATATGCGAACGCATGAGAACACAGTTTCATGTTTAAGCAAACAACATTAGTCGGGAAATGAAATTATATTTACAAGTGACGTTTTGTTTGCTTTTGACAGCAGTCAGGTGACAAATAACATAAACATTTCATTGTTTATATTATTAAATGCGAAACGTTGCACGATCCCGTCTAGTTGTACCGGTATCGGTATCGGTATCGGTATCGGTTTCCACGTCTGTATGCAGATGACACAATACATATTGATTTTTATGAGGGTAGTTCCAGCGTAAACATGAAAATCGTTTTCAATTTAAATGAAAACGTTCCAAACTCAATTATGATTACTGAAGTTTTGTGAATGAACTTCATGATATGTGTGAAAATATAGGAAAATATACGAGTACTTACTTTGCATTCATCCAGCAGTATATAATGGGGTTGTACATGGAATTACTCATGGCTAACCAGTAGATGGCCAGGTATGATTCCTGGATGTACGGCGAGTTAGTTATGTCCGGGAAATAAGATGTGAATATAAAGTACAGATGGAATGGCAGCCAACACACAGCGAAAATCACAACAACAACAATCATCATTTTCACAACCTGTAACAAGACCTCAGTATTAGGCTAGGATAAAGTTTATTATTTTATGTTTTCTTAAAAATTACAACATGTACGAGTGCCAGACGAATATGACACATTCATGTTAAAAGGATATGATGGACTAGTCCCTAGTGTCCTTACATAAATGCAATGAACTTTGTCATTCATAATAAATGATGATGTAAAAATTCACCTAACATGTAAATATTAGATGACTTGTATCGTTTTTATGTGATACGGATGTGTCAACTTCATGTATAACTTTGTACCCCAACTAAGCTACTGTACGTTTCACGCTTGGATCACAATAATTAGATGAAATAATAGATAACTGAATAATAATTTAATTGCATATTGTGCACTGTACACCTATACAATCATGTGTGAAAGGACAATAACAGCTGACTGGCAAGCGTGTCTGTGATGGTATTGTTACAGGTGTATGTGTGTGTGCGTTTGTGTACAACTGCACGTACATATGTTCATTCAGGTAGTATATATATATGTACGTATATGAATATATAGCACAATGAATGTCAGCAACGGATACCACGAGTCGGAACGTTCAATTGTCTTCTCTCTATAGCACGCTTTGATTAACCGACTTGAACATACAAGAGCCTGACTGCCAATTTGTGTGTGCATACAGTCTGAAACGGTTCTGATTCTACAAATCTCTACAGAATTCAACTCTACATTCAACGTACGCTTAAGGAAAATGTTTATGTAAACGGTACTGAAACAGATGCAAAAATGTTTTAGAAAAGCTTTGGTTTACCTTACATTTTCCATAATTTGTAACAAAACTAGGATAGCGCTCAAGGACTCAAGAAAGGAATAAATGTAAATGATGATATTAGTAATATGAATGGAACTAATGTACCTACATATATTCCTTGGTGATTGGCATGTTCAATTGTATATAAATACATTATATAATACAGTATATACTACAGTACAGAGGATAAATCTGTTTGTTTTGATTTAGTACACAATTCCTGTTCATTCAAATGGACATAAATGCAGTCGTATGGCAACTGTGCATTGCTACAGACTTTAGTAGTTCAACTAAAATGTTACAGTACAACTCGGAACAAGAAACTGCTATTAAACTTCTGTAGACCGCTTAAATGTTGACACATGAAGTGATGAATATTGTCGGCAAAACATAAGTTTCACCATGTACAAACATGAATTTAACTCTATTCAAATATCCATGGAAATATACCAATGAACAATTACTAAATTAAATGTCCATGAAAATTTCTTTCTTCCTTTTGCATGTACATTATAACGATACCCATTTTAACGAGAATGAAATAATACGATCGATAAGTAATTCCAGTAGACATCTCACAATAAAAGAAGAACTGATTAATTACCAATCGATATTCCCCGTCACTTCCAGGTTAAATATCATCAAATAATGAAACGATGAAATGTAATAAGATCTATTTTCATATCAACAGTGAACTTCAGAGCGATGTTTAAGAACAAAATTCAATTTAGGATTAATATTACTACTTTTAGAACAAGGTTTCAACGGAATTTTTTTGAAATGAAATATGAAATACATATATTGTATATTCGTATCGGATGTAACGCATAAAGTGGCGTAATATTTTCATAAAACTTTCGTAGAGGGAAATATTAATACCTACTTATATTTTCTGATCTCGTACAGTTGGGAGAATATATATGAAAGAGTATTTCATACTTCTTTCATTGTGTGACTGGGGTAAACCAGATTCAGGATTTACGAGTTTGTTCAGCATATAAAAAAGGAATGAAACACGTACGTATATGTATTGTATGTATGTAGTTTAAATACAGTTGTAGATTCTAGTCTGATATCTGATACGTTCCAGAAGAGAGAGTGTAGAAACTCGATTACATTCCCCGGCATGGAAAGTTGCCGCAACGAATTCAAATTGTTGTAAAATGTACTCTTCAGTGTTAATTGCATGGCACACTAGCATCGCAGTAAACAAATTAAGGCGTAATGGTGCGGCAAATGCGGTCATCAGAATCCAGTTAATGTAATAATTTCCTTACACGCTGTTGTCATTTAATATGGCGCGCGTATAGTTCGGAATTGATTTACTGTCTGCATGAACGGTTAGTTGAACTTTTAATTGGCTTACTAAACAATTACAATGATAGTTTCTATACTTTAGAACCGTTTGGAAAAGTTGCTCATCAATTTGTCCAATAAATAAATATATTAAGGTAAAATTATTATATTTTACAATTAATTTATTGTGACAATATACACGTGATTACATATGATGTTTAAGAATTATGTAATTATTAGACATGTTGTTACTAATTTAATCAATCTGTAAATATTTATATACGTTCACAAATGTCTCTCCACTGGAACGACATTATGTGCAAGTTTGAAACTACCATCATTATGCAAATCTGAAAATAAACACTGTCGTCAGCTTACGAAAACTTACTACCAAAGTATTTAAAAACTTCTCTCTCGAATATTGACAATAATCGACACAGTACAGAGTACCGAGTACCTATTAAAAATAACGAATATTAATTACAGAAGACAAAGAAATTACGTCCATTGTTCCGTAACGTAAAAAAAATAATAAGAGGACGAAGGGTTACTTTATTTACGCCAGAAGAATGAGAAAAAGCGAATCTTTCGGGATAAACAATACGCTTACTGCATTCTAAGGGGACAATGAGTACGACTTTTTCCCTGGCACTGTGCCGTGAGTGAAATATGACTTTGGGAAATAATAATAAATTGTCTTGTCTAAGTTTCGACATACCATACAACTTTCATGATGATGTTGCCAACACGTGCTTAGAAGTTCCACTAGTTATGAGAGTAAATACTCCGGCTACAGTGCTGTTACACTAAGCTTTTCTCTACAGACGTCGTCTGTCCACAATAACACTACAAAGTGCAGACTTCTGCTGTAACACATTCGTATTTACATTATACAAGAAAACAACTAAATACTTGGAACACTTTAACGGTGAATGTCTCAGTTTTATACGAAAAATATGAGTTTACATTTGAGGAAATGGCCCTTTAGCTAACGATAATATCTTTTTACCTCACTTAACAGTTTTACTGCAGTTTTCTGACTGCTAGGAAGTTTAAATAATTCGTTGTTGCATGGTTAAAGTGCATTAGGCGAAACTAGTTAGGTATAGAAAGCATTGTAGTTGTAGTAGTCTAATATTTATTCGCTAGTGTTAACTGTTACTGATAACAGAGTGATTACGTTTCTCTGTCACGCGCAATGAACCTCGTCTATGATGGGTTTGTTAGTAAGTTACATACTTTCGCAAGAATAGAACAACGATTACTGCTAAATTATTTATTTAATTCACTTTTATACGGTAATATACAAGGAGTATACTCGTCATCTTATTCCTGAAATTAATGTTGAAAACTCATCAATCAACAATATATTAATTACATTAGAACTATTAATTATTTGGATCCATATTATATGTTCGAGATTAACAGTACTAACCTAAACCTTATTATGTACCACTTAACTCTGACCAAAAATTTCATGTTTAACATAAAAGTTCGTTTATTTTTTTCATTAAATTCCATCAGTACTACTCCAAATATAAATGATTGAATAATTAAATATCTGAATTTTTGTTGATCTGCAGTTTAATTGAATTCTCTGTGATTGGATGAATAAGAAGTAGGTTAGTCTTATTACCGTTCAATCAACTAAGTATTTCGGTTAGGTTTCACGTGAACAAGTATCTGTGGTTCTGCGGTATTGATTATCGATTGTAAGTAACAATCGAGTCTTATTAAGCGGCTACATCTCTTTCAAATCACTTGAACCATGGATCTTTAATCAAGAAGAGATTACTACTGTTACAGATTTACAGGAACTTTTTCCTGGTATATGAAACTTCGAGTTGTTCACAAGAACAAATGGATTGTTCCGGCGACGGTGGATTAAAATGTGAATGACTATTGATTGCATAAAGAAGTAGAAATCTGAAGGAAGTATATAGTGAAGGTGTTACACTTACCCTACGCTTGCTTTTGATGTTTTCCATTTGTCGTTGAGTGCATTCACCGATGCTCTGCGAGCCCCACAGCTCCAGACCAATTCTTGCATATGCGTACGTCATCGATATGATCGGCAGTAAATATGTGATGATTAAAAATGCCACATTATATCTGTAAATTAAATATCGCAACATGTGCAATAACATAAAACTGTCATCTTAACATGACGTGTAATGAAATTTACTAGTATATTATATTATATGCTTGTAATATAATTTTAGTTTAAAATATCAACTTGACTCGTAACAACATATTCAGAGAACATATTTTTAATAATACATCCACCGTAAATTTCATATCGCTGGTTTAAAATAATCGCAAACTGGAATAAACTAACAACATGTCATGTGTCTGTGCTCTATATTGAATGTCAACATGAAAAAACTAACATTTTTCATTTGCTGTAACGAAACTTTGTTTTTTTTTATCTCATTTTCAACAGATGCACATTTTTTTCCAAAAAGTTGTTAACGTAATATTTTTGTTCAGTTGTATTTAAAAACAAATTCAATTTGTTTCCCACTATAAAATAATAGACAGAAAAGATTAAATACTTTAGTTATTTAGTGGAATTAACTTTGAATGAGTACATTTTTAAATGTTGAAAAAAAGAGAATTACACGAATGCATGTTTGTGACATGTTTTCGCTAGTTTTTAAATGCTCTGATTGGTGGTAATTGTTGGTAGCAGGAGGAGAGTTTTAAATCGTGTTTACCCACACGGTGAATTGAAGTGTAAATCTCAATTCGCTCGCCTTTGTTCAATCTCGGAACCACCAACATACAATGTTGTTTTAATGCCAATAGTCTCGAGTTGTATAAAACATTTAACGAACCATTAAATTTAACTATGGGCAATTCACGAGGTAAAATTGGCGGACGCATTTTGAACAGATGGATGACACTGTACAACCAGTAACCGCATTTTCTATCTCCCACACATTCATATATAACTGTATCAGTACTATATACCTATACATTGTACTTTCTACTACAAGTCATTTATAATATACTACTAAATACATATAAACAATTCTGTAAATATTATTTTAACGACATATTTTAGAAGAATTACTAAAATAAATGCATGGTTTTAATTGGATATTCATATTATTTGGATTATTTTTTCTACTTTTATAGTTATCCCAACTATGTATATGTAAAATAAAATTCACGTCGAATAGGTATGCTTGCATTTCAATTAAAATATGTTGAATATAAATACGGAACATGCATCAGTTACTTTGAATATTTCGTAGTACTGATACCGTTTGTCGTACTTACACATATTCTTGTGTGGATAATGTAGTCGGTCCGTCCGGCCATTCTGTGTAACAGATAACACGACTTTCTCCCGTGGAAAACTCTTGTGTGTACGTGGTGAAATAGAATAAAGTCGGACAGGAAAGCAATGATCCTAGGAACCAGGTTCCGACAGCTATACAAAGTGTAGTCCGCCGACCCATCCGTGGTTGTAGTGGATTTATAATGGCCATGTAACTGAACATAACAAGCAAAGAACTACATAACTATAGTTCTCCAACGAATATCTAATATGGAATTAACTAGTTCTACCATGACAACATTAAACAGTGGATATTTTTGGCATCTGTACAAGATTAAAAGCTGCTAATCGATAAATTTTTTATTAAGGAATGCATTCTACAACAGAAATCCATGGGTTGTCTGTTGTTTGTTTTCTTTTTATTCTTCAAGACTTTGAAGCTTTTCTGTCTACTGAATTTTTGTGGCACGGTGAACCGTGAGAATGCTTAATCTGATTCAATGACACGTATGCGGTGTACCAGTCCTAAACAACAAAGAGGTTTAAAGTCCTTTCACTGTGCAATGGAAAAAGAAGACACAAGGAACAGTCGCTGTTTGGCAGATGTTAAATTTATATACAGACCCTCACAGTTATACTGTTTACCATAAACAGATCTAGACCTGTCACGTGCAAAACAAAAACAAAACAGTGACACTAACGTAATTCGCTAAGGGAAAATATAAAAATATTTGTACTGAACTTAGTTGTATACGTTTGTGTATTAGACAAGTTTCATACAAAATGTAGGTTATATTGAATATTTACGTTTTTTTTCTTTACAATTTGAAGAACCACAGTTTTTCGATATAAAGACATTATTATATAATAAAGTATTCGGCACGTGAGCTTTAGTCTAAAGGAAATACATTACGGCTTCTTCGGAGAACATCAAAGTATGACGGTATTGAGAAAATATACCTTACTTTATTGTGCACAATTTTCACTGAAAACTTTTCAAAGGGAGATATGAAAAATAAATGTAGTCCATGTTTTCGTGTACAGAACGTGCATGCATGAAATATTAGATGCCATTGTTCTATTTTTAATTTCTACTTTTATGATATCATCAATCTTTTGGTCCATCGTGCACCGGCTACGAACAAAACGTGACCATATTACAAATGAAATAGATTTTCAAATTAATTTCACTGTTTGTTCGTGACAATTTTGGAAAAATGTATTTTCATTATTGAGTTTGTTGTTTTAACTAGTAGCAAATGAAAATGTTGAATTATTTGAATGAACTATGAAGTGTGTAATTGATTATATGACATCTTAGGAAAACTTATAATTATGTTATGAGGTAGTGTAATTATACAGATACTTCATAGAACCTATTAGAAATTACAAGCATTCAGGAAGACAATACTTTAAATGAAAGCACCAGAGAATAGTACTAAACAGGTGTTGCATTGTAAATAAGAAAGTAAAAAGGAATGTGCATTTACTAATGTAATTACGGGAGGCTTGTTGAAGGAAATAAAGTGAATATAGAATACTCACCGGTCAATGGAGATGGCCATTAGTGTGAACACTGAAGCACAAATTGATAGGATCGCAATAAATTGAGATATCTTGCAGTACAGTGTGCCGAAGGGCCAATGAGAATTCAACATGTAGATGTAGTTGAAAATTACATTCAACGTTGATACCATTGCATCCGCTATCGATAAATTCACTGTAAAATAACACACGGCTAGTAATGACATGCAGATGAAATGTGTCTGTGCACTAATCAAACATGTATGACACTCTAATGATGATGCTAGAGAGTGTAGAATGACATGTGCTCAAAGTATATGTGTGTAACACTACACACACACTGCAATCCTATTTGATTCCGATGCCATAGTGTTGTGAGATAGTAATTTTACCAAAAACTTACTCGTTGTACAATAACTACATGTGACTACATATGCTATTATTGAATATATTGTATAAGAGCAAGTTTTAACCGACACGTAGTATAGTATGTGAAAACATTTTCTCGAATAGGTGACAAGTGTACATCCGTAAAAATCGATATGACGACAGTCTCGACATCTCTGCATACTAATACTCGGCTTCGTGTGTTGGCGTAAGCGAGTATTGGGTGTAAGGTATTACGGAGTGAATACCCAGGGCTCTACGAATGAAAGTGTATCAAATTCCCATAAGTGCCCTATTCTCTTTTCGTACAAAACCGATAGGAAACAGAGTGACCGGATTTTCGAATTTATTCTCAAAGCGAAACTAATATTTTACACGGATTTCTAAACAATATGTAATTTTGCTTCTGTATTTAATTATTTATGCACAGTATAATTATAAAGTTATTCTAGACGGAAGCTTTAGTATTAATGTAGAATCAGTATGCAGTTTTAATTAACGTACCTGTCTAGTTCATATAAATTTTACTTCAGTTGTACTACTGAAAATGTATGTATGTAATAATAAACAAATCAATGCCTAAAACAATATGTTCACGAATGCATTCTACATATTAGTTGAATGCTTGAATGTAAAAGTAGAATATGAATATTCACATGTCACACACAGTAATGTATTCAGTTTGGAAACAATAATAAATTTTGTTAATTACGAGTGGATCATGTGATAATGTGATGTGTAAATGTTCGTATATTTAGCAGTTTCTGAAACTATGTACTATCAGAGAATTTTTTCTAAACTAATCCACCATACAGATCCCTTTAGGTTTTATATGTATTGAGGGAATCCTAAAGGAACATCTTATAGTCTTAAAGTAAACACAAAAAAGATGTTTTTATCGAATTTTTCTCACAAAACTCCAGATTCCACTTCAATGAAAAGACTTGAAAAGGTTGTATAACGGAAAGTTGGATAGACTTTTGTCTATAGCTATATTTAACTAGGAACATTGGTTATCTAACATGAAACGTTATTTCTTAATCAACAAGTATGGGTAATGATTGTATAATGATAGTTATATGAAATAGATCTACTTATGGATGAAGTGAGATCGACTTACGTAGGAAGTAATTTGTGACGGTACGCATACGTTTGTGTGCGAGTACAATCCATATAACAATAAGATTGCCCCCCGTTGCCACAATCACCATTCCGGCATATAATATGCTCCAAATCAATTGTCTCCACCACGGCAGGATGAACTTGTTGCCTTCGAACTCTTCCGGCGACGTGACGTTCGACGAGTTAGCATAGCTTCGGTTCACATATAGATTTGTAGTAGCATTGCCCACAACTTCCGGACTGGTGGTGTACAAGTTAGTCAGGTACTCCGTAAAATTTGCAGAATCCATTTCAAATCAGGTAGTGCAAGTTCAGTTATCGTAAAGTTATTTCAGAGTCTGTAGAAGATTAAACATCCATTTTCTTTCATGCTACGCTACGTCCTCATTATATACCCACTCCCCTAATCATGAACGTTCATTGCTGAAACTTTTCTAATTATCGTTTAATTAGATTCATTATTAAGTGTATGAAACCACGTAATCCTAACTTTTAGTAACTACATTTGAATGTGTTTAAAATTATTACATGTTTGACACATCTTAACGAACGAACACGTTGCCTCTTTCTCACAGACGCCGGAAGCAGTTATGCTAATTACTTTAAACTTCTCGTGGTTTCGTTTCTTACTTGTAGCACTTCATCCTGTAAAAGAAAATGTAATATGAAACAAATAAACATACATTATATTACTAAATATAGATTATACGTATATATACCAACACGTTTTACTTTATATTTAAAATGCGTATGGAGAAATGAAATTCTTATTTCCATACAAAAAAAAGGAATGATTAGTCATTGTACTGTTTATCGAATTCCAAGGAAAGACACTTATAGTGTTCTACATCAATCACTGTTACAATTCTTCTACGAAATTGTGTTCTTTTTTGTTGCCACCGTTTCGTGGCACACTGAAATAAATTTTGAATCTGCCGAATTCAGTGGTGACCCTAGGATAAAATACTTCTGCGGGTAGGAAGAGAAAAAAACTGTTCTTTTTTGGTGTGACGTGAGCACGTTGTCTCTTGTTAGCACTGACAAAATAGAACTTTTTACTATTGTCAGACAAAAGAAACTTGCTCCCTTGCCGTGTGATCTTGACGTCACGGAAACCAGTAAGTTTTCCTTTCAGACAATTATTGTCCGACAGAACTTTCAATATACACCACACCACAATAATAATTATCGATTAAATTGACTGAAGATTAAATTGAAATGTACAATGCTATTATTGACTCTGTCTGTTAAATTAAATATACCCCTGAAGGAGGAGTAATAAAGAAATAATTTTTTTGTTTTCTCTTACAGTTTTAACTTAAAAACAACTTCACTTTAATTATGTGTAAAGCATCATAATCTTACACAGACAAGAATAATCCAAAATTTAACGATGTGTTTTGCTAAAGTTCTGAAGTGTCAAGCATCACCATGGTTCAAAACACATCCATTTGCATAAATACGACGCTCGTATTTCAACACCCAGGAACACACATAAAAGAATGGAATCTTAAAGTATGTGAACTAAATGTGTATTTGTTGACAGAAGATAAATATAAACGAATAGTTTTGATCTACAATATAAATAAACATCAAATCAACTTGGCAGGAATGTGTTAGTGTTTTGTAAATATCGGTAGACAAAGAACACATATTAATTATCCATCATATTACACCAGCAGGCATTATGGTTCAGAATAGTGTCATAGATTCCACAGCTATGTTTGTACCGCTACTAAATTTACACTAGTCCATTGTAATTTCTAATTACATGAGCTACATGCTTGAAATTACACGTAAAACATTAATTATACCTATTGTATAGTACAAGAGAAGAACTTATGGATAGTTTAGAATTTCAATTTACTTTTAAATTATTGCACATATCAGAAAGAAAAGAAATGTATAGAGTATATTGGCAGTGAAATATTTTATATTTTCTTAATATTATTTCATTAGTTAACTTGTAAAAGAGATTATAGTAAAAAATACATATAAATTATAATGATGAATGTACATTGAAACTGAAAAAAAATAAATTATTCTACGTGAATATTATGAAAAAGAAATGTAGTTTACAGTATTTCTATATTTTAAATGAATTTATATATGAATTTACATATTGTTGTTATTGTTGATATTTGTAAATTCGTTTATATTTTATGAGAATCATATTATTTGAAAAAAGTTGTTGGTGCTTAGTTTTAATAACGTTGAGCTTTTAACAGATTGATAAGAACGCCGAAAGCAGAAAGGAAGTTTTATTCTGAGAAGAAAATCAATCTGACCTTATGTCACGGTATATTAGGGTTGAACTAAAGCGAAAACAAGTCAAACCGAAAATCACCTGGCGAAAGAGTGCTAAACGAATTGAGAAGTAAAGAAAAGCTCCACTCAGAAATCAAATTCGATTGGGAAACTTTGTTGACATTGACGTGGATAATGGAATTTTGGGAAATAATTTAAATATGTTCATTACAGAAATGTGTTCAAACATTGTTGAATTTGCGACATTTAAAATACCATTAAATCCATTTAGAAATTTTCATTGAACCTTCGCTTTCAGTTATTTCCGTAGTACAATTGTGTTTACTGAGTAAATGCTTTATTTTCCAAATTATTCATCAAGAGATTATTTAGACTGCTCTGTCCGAAATCCTGTAAGATTTTGGAGAACAATATAATGCGAGTTCTAAGGCTAATATTAAAGTTTTGCAAAATATTTAATATGGATCTAGAGCTACATGACATAAAATCTTGCTTAAAGTTCACATGTACATCAACAACAATAACGACACTGTACACATAAACATCCTTGACTTGCAGATTTATTTAGCAGGAAATGTTCTAGACATTCTAAGTCTAAGGGCACCGTATATGGAGCGGAAGAGTTATCGTACATTACCGGCCATAATCTCAGTCGATAAATCTTTCTATTAAATATAAACATAAAGAATTGTTTTTAGAATATTGGCTATTGCAGAAAAAAAGTAACCATTTTATTTATAGCCAACTAACAACATTGCCCAGCGTTACTTGGGGAAATTTAATATTTCCTCTGTAACAAAATTCGCTCTTGAAATGGAACGAAATTCTTTCAGACACGTTCGCCCTCGTATTTCAGAAACAATTTGTCATAGTTGTTGTCTTCCATTTATACTGTTATCAGTTTAGATAATAGCACTGACTATCATACAAATGTATAACGGTAATTTATAAAAAAAGTCTAGTATCATTTTTATTCTATATAATAAAGAGAAAAGAAATCAGAGAAGTGATTGTGGAGTAAGCAATTTTCTGTTTTAAATACTGTGCGCTATATTCACATATTGATTATGTTGCGTGGTACACAGTAATGCATCGTGCTACAGTGATGACTTTCACATCTACGGGTGTTAACGATTCACACGTTTAAGTAACACGTGACGTAAAGTACCTAGAGTATTGAATGTAAGGCTTATGGAATAAAACGTGTAGGTAGGCAAACAGCACGAGATCTGCATTAAGAACTAGTTCTAAATATATCAACGCTAGCGTTATTTACCTAATGCGCAACTAACACAGATAATGTCGTACAATAAATTTGTTCTCAGGATTAGCGTCGTGTTAATTCAATAATAAATGCCTACATCCTGGATAAACACTAGCGAAGATTAGCTGGAATAACTTAAACCTTAAACTGTACCGCAAGTATTTGTGAATTTCTCTGAAATATTTCAACAATTATTTACTTTACTATTATTCGCTTATATTTTATAGATTTGTCACATAAAGTAATTGTTTCTCATACAATAGAGATGTTGTTTATTATTTTTCAAGCATTCGTGAAAAATGTCCGCGCAACTGCAGTCCAATTTATGTGCTACTTTACATTACATTCCAGTAAACCAACCACAAGAGTTAGAAAATATGAACATATATTATTGAGGTAATAAAATCCAGCATGTATTATTTATGTGCTCGATTCACTGAGAAGCGCCCCCGTTCAACGAATATCGCAAATATATTGCGGTTCTTCATCATTGCTTTCTTAAATAATTAACTTTTCAATTTCCACGTTACCCTCCGTGGGCGTACTTTGTCTTGTGTGCGCGAATAATCCTTTTATATTTTAATGTGACTTTTATATTCGTTTCGCATGGCTTATATGATTTTTATGGCTTACATAACAGTTCTTATCCTACTGTAAGGTAACGTTATATGTATTATGTAGAACGTTGTATCAATTTATAATAACACGTATTTTGCTCTCAAAAATGCTTTGGCACAGTGGTGGAAGTTTATTTATGAAATTTTCAATATATTCAATAATCAGTGTTTAATTTAGTTTATAGAATAAATATTATAACGAGTTTTTATGTTATATGTGATGTTCACACATATGGTTATTGTTGCTAATGATTTATTATACATTCATCAGTGAACCGCGATGAATATTAAACTTAACCAAACACAATTATACCGAGAATCTCTCTCTGGACTGCCATCTGTCAAAACATTTACCAAAGTTATGCTAATCTGAAACAAACTGTTCATGTAGAAATATTTGTGACAATGTTATAGGAAACATTTGAAAGAGAATGGACCACTGTTATTGATGTACATATCCATGGCCAATGATTCTTCTAGTTTTTAAAACTTTCTTATTTTTAATAAAAAAATATGAATGCTGCAACAAAATTTATGCCCGGCTGTCAACCGATAAATATGCTGCATGTCAAAACTAGCAGGCTGGATACATAAATTTATTGCTGCATCATAAATACATGTTCTGTTTTCTGTTCTCATAGTTGTGATACCATGTGATATATATTAGTCGGGAAGAAAACTACCCTTCCCAGACTAAATCAAGAATCACAACAAAATGGCGACATTCAATGAGTAATACTTTTGCAATTTGCATACAAACTGTACTATTTCCGAGAAAATTTTTTTCATTGGCAGCGAGCAAATACTTTGCATGTTTGTAACCATTTTTCTGTGAAACACATATTTCATTTGCTAAATAAATTACCGTGCGTTTTTGCTATTCACGGGGGTAAAACGTACCTATAAATAGAATGAATATATTACAATATCTAGTTTGTAAGAAAAATTATACGCTTTATAATATTTTTATTTTTAATACAGTTATTTTTATTCTTGTATATGTGAACGTAATATATAGGTGTCCCAAAATTATTTGAAAAAAATTTAAGGGCATATATTATTTGATGTACTGATTGCAACGTAAAAAGAATTTTTTCGAAATTCGCAAAAACAATTGCACATTACTTGAAACAAACATTTTTCGTGCCACTGGATTGATATTTCGTTAAATAAGCCTGAGAAGGTACGTACGTTTGAATTAAATAATGTTGAATGAACTGTTACACAACTTTAATTAAATTTGATAGATTTTAATGCTTACTAATTTGTTCTGATAACTGTAAGCTGTCAGACCAGTGACACGAAAAATGTTTGCTCCAAGTAATCTGCGACTATTTTTGCGAATTTCGAAAAAATTCTTTTTGCGTTGTAATCAGAACATTAAATAATACATACTCTTAAATTTTTCCAATAATTTTGGGACACCCTGTATATGTATATCTATATATGTATATCTATATAATCGTCAAGTCCGATGGCTTTACTCACTTTCTTGTAATAGTCTAATGATGCTGTTAGACTAAGTTAAACTAACACTTCTCTGCTTTGATGTTTAGCTGTGCAGAGTAAAGTGATACGTTATTATCTTATATAGATAATGGAGAATGATAGGGTTTCGTGACACTGTGAGTACATGTACAACTCCGGTAAACACTGCATATTGAACTTGCAACACGGTTCACTAAAGCGTCGAGACTAGCGGGGTGCACAGAACCAAAGTCTGCGTGTAAAGTGCTATCGAATATCAGTTATTAGTAAATGTACTCGCTGTATTACAGACTATAGATGGATGCAGTAATTAAAGATACTGAAGTTAACAAGAACTATACTATATATGTAATTAATCTTTCAACATATCAGAAACATACAAGTACATACAAATAATATGTAAGCAATGTTATTCGTTCTATTTAATCTAAAACTTCCATATATTATGCACAGTATGAAAATATAAACGTAATTAAACGATTTTCTTGCAAACAACAATTTTCTTTTATTCTTGTCGTTAAAATATCACGCATTGTTTTTTTTTTGCAGACTTTCACTGAAGGTTTTTCCAACCATAAAAAACAACAGAATGGAAAACTTGAGTGTCTCTCCAAGCAAGCATACCAATTCCCAAATGCCTTTAGCATTTGTACGAAGCCGCCGTGTCGTTTTTCTCTGATTTGTCCATTTTGGATTTTTTCCACGTTCAAATTCGTAAACTTTTATATTGAGAAATAATTATCGCTATCTATTTTTCATACCACATTTCATATCGAATAATCTTTTACTGTTTTTTCTTCCTTGGAAAGTAATATATTTTTACAGAAATGGAGGCGTGAATCTATTCCTACCAAACCAGCTGTTCCTATAACGATTTATGGATATTAAATTGATCGAGCACACTCAGTCCATAACTTCAAACTCTTTTGTTGCAGAAATCATTATTTGTTCACAGACCATTTAAAGATAATGAATATAATTTTTAACGGTAGTATTTTACTGGGAATTATATTTTACATAATTGAAAGTCTGGTGCGTTTGGTCCCGGAGGAGTTGCCGAAATACTCGATGAGGTAATTAGTGAAATTAGTTAAATTTACCAGTTAATAAGATTACTATCTACATTAAGTAACCAAGTATACATATAACAATACATACATTAATAAAATAGTATTTCTTGAATATAATAATAATAATAACAACAATGTTTCGTTATAGTAATATGTATACCGGTTGAAGTATATACAGTACATATCATGGAATATGAGTGTATATAGCAAAGTACAGATGACTGGAGAATTGTTGCATTATACAAAGAAACAGAGCTTTCCGTTGTGTCCTCTATGGAGCAATTTATAAAGAGCTTAGAGCACCTTTTAACCGTTTGAACTTCTTCCACGTACATATTCTACATTACTCTTCACTTCTTTAACTACTGGCTTTCCTCTTTTTAGTTGTACTTGTGCGACCTAGTTCCGTACATGCAGAGCACCAACGGAAAGGCAATAAATTAGAACCTAGTGTATACGTTGCGAAAAATATACTGACAATACTCATTAGTTCTCCAGATATCTTGTAGTAGTTGGTACCATGTAAGGAGCACTATACTATATACGATTAGTATGCCGAAGATACATTCCAAACAATTGGTGTACATCTATTTACTGTAATGCATGTGTCAAGGCTTTATACATATAAACTAGGCCGGGGTAGAAGCAAACACGAGATGAAAAATAAGTTATATCATGCACGAGCACATATAAGCCTTCCATTTCACATTCTTCCGTGCATCATTGCAACTAGCACACTCTTAAAATAAAATCGCGACTCTGTATGTGTATGCAAAACATTTCATTGAGAAATTCTACAGATTCCTCCCATACTGCATTGTTGCTCATCTTATACAATATAACAATTTAATTGCATATTATTATTATTTTTCAGCAAAAATAATATTGATAGAAAATATGTTCAACATGACACATGAATGAATTACTGTTCTAGTTTATTTAGTTGATAAATTGTTCGCTATTTTTTGTTGACAATTTTCAATATGTCATATGCACTGGACGATAAAATATTTTTTTGACATGTGCGTGTGATAACAAGTTTCCTATAGCTTTCTAAATGGTGAGTATTGGTGTTGTAAAGTTTATTCGTGACACGTTCTCGGCCCTTTCTGAGAGCGATCGGCACTATTCAAACGGGGGCGGTGAAGGTCTTCAAGTCTGTTTTGAATTTTAACGTCTTTGATGCTCATGTTATTGAGGAATTTTCTAATATAGTGTGTTACGTAATAAACGGATCAACATTTTTACACGTACCATGAATTGTATATTGATATTTTATATTCTGAACTGAAAGTTAATAAACATATTACCCACATTCATCAGGTAAATTTCAAAAAGAATAACAAACTGGATATAGAATAAGGATAACGGATAACAATAGAGTGTAATACTGGATAAAAAAACCAATTCAGGAGTAAATCAAAGTTAGAAAATGGAATTGCTTATCAGGGCAGAGAAAATATCTGGCGAAACAAGAAGAAATTGAGAAAAAGCACAGCTTTCAACAAGTCCCAATGGTATAATGGTAAACCAATATTGTAGAACAGGTTGTGAACTTCTATTCGATGGATACGATTGGGAAAAACTCATTTCTATATAATACTTCTTCTCGAACACGATTGTATTACATACTATTCAATGTAATTAATGTTCACCATATGAATTTGTAACGTATCATTTGTGTTTGACAAAAGATTTCCGTGCAAGATTAAGTTCGTGAATAAGATGAACGAATTACAATGTAATTTCTATTAGCTCGAATGCTTCCATATCCTATATCTGAATCGTAGGATTTGTGTGCAGCGTGCATGTAATAGTGATAGTCACACTCATGACATTGGTGATGCAGTTTGGCTAGCAAATGCAAACTGGCTTGGGCATAAGTAGGCCTTTGATCAGAGTGCAATCGGCCAAGAAATATCGCGGTAAATGTTGTCTGCTAGTCACATCATCGATTCTAGTGAAATGGCAGCGACGACGATAGCGCTGGAGGTGAACCGGTGAAGAAAGGGTTTTGGACGTTGAGCAATAGACATAATCGGACTGCGACAGATAGTACATGATACCGCAGACATACAAAAGCACGGGTGTTCAGGACGTGAGAGGAGATGGCTTCTATCAGTGAATTTCACACAACGACATAACTCAGTGCACGTAACGTCACAAGGGACCAATAAAGCTCTCTATCCCTATTTTCTATCTCTGACGTTTTCTCTGCTAGGACAAGAAAATTGAAAAGCATTTCACAGCAAGCAACAAGAATGAAATGCAACTCTGTGTGTACATACTCTTACATTCATACTTACACTATAGATTGTAGAAGATTTCATCGTCTGCAGTGCAATAGAAAAAACCGAATTGAATTCTATTTTGTATACAAGAATAATGCATTTATTCATTCCTTTCTATACAATAGATATTGTATCAATGTTGGATTGATGTACTATTTGTAAACGCAAACGCAACATCACGCTATATCCCATTTGCCCGGAGTAGCACAATTAAGCATTTATTAACGTCCATCAGCGGAGT
>JAGJTL010000111.1:2276240-2298287 GCA_022063505.1 Calosoma granatense | reverse complement strand
CTGCGACCACACTGCCATATTGTAAACGTATAATTAAATAAATATATTGAATTTCAATATATGAACATGAAATATTTTATAGGAATATCAAAGCGGAGTTTCATAATCATTTTAAAGAAAGAAAGAAGAAAAATTATATTCTTTTCGGAACTTTGCAACTATTTGCTAGTATGAGAAATATTGGTAAAGAAATGTTATTCACTATGATGTGTTGAACATATATTAATGTTTATGTATATTTAAGTAACATGTCATTTATGTATTGCACACGTGTATTCAGTGTGAAGAAAACTACAAAATGAACAACCGGTGAATGTGACAGTGAGGCATCACAAATTATTAATAACACGTATAAATTTCTGGCCTGCTATCTCACTTTCAGCCATGATGGATTACTTGTGCGTAAAATACAAGGAAAGTATATTTACTCTTTTGTTTTTATTGAGTGAAAATGTTATCCTATATAAAAATAATAAAAATTTTATTTTACAATATTAGAATGAGAGATATTAAAATTTGTAGTAATATCACGTAAATTATTAAACAATAAATTACATTATCACGTGAGAATAGCTCTGAATATGGAAACAGGAATGAATATTTGTTTACTGTGTCTATATGAAAGTGATAACAGAACTCCCCGTAGTTCAATTATGTAGCATAGGTGAACTCAACACGCTCGAAATAAATTATGGAAAAACCAACAACCACTGAATGAGTTGGCACACCCATTCGTTTAATTAATAGCAAATGAAACTACCTTTAGTTAGTAGTATTTACAGCTATACAATTATTATCCTCTAATCCACTGCTAATATGACATCAACGTGCCAGACTGAATTTCGTACCTGTAATTAAAAGGGGGTACTGGAATCTTCAAGATCATTACCGGAAAATAATTTAATCACTTGAATTTGCGAAAACTGAAATCTATATTGAAAGGATATTCAATTAACGGTAATAGTACTTTCCTCTTTCATTGGCCAATTAAAAAATCCACAATTCTACAGTCTGAGTGACGGACTGAATGCTACCGTTTAAGAGTTAGAAGAGAACATTAATCGATGTATTCATATTTGAATGAACATTAATGCTAAGCTTGCTTGGTCAATAATAAAGATGATATTATTTAATTACATTTGAATACACATTACTGTAAATACAATATTAAAAGCTAATGGCAATATGGATTGCTCTTTCCTACGTCATCACAGAAAGCTGCCATTAAAGAGGTGGAGAAGAAGAAGTTGTATTCTCTTTTCGTTCTCTTCTTTCTTCATTTTCGGCAGTCTCTGCAGTCTCACTAAGACAACATGACTAATATTGTGCTTTGGACGCATTTGCTCACAGAAATTAATTTCCAGTACTACTGTGTTTATTTCCAAGATATTAATGCCCCGAGCTTTGGGATTTATAAAGTAAAAATTATCCACGTATATTAAAAAGGAATATGACGACAATATCTAACAGAACAATTTTAATATAGGTACTCCTTTATCACTGTCCATGCATCTGCATCAAAGCAATGTTTAATCATGTTTCATTAATTTTTTAAATGGGTCAAACAATTTTCTTGGCACGATGATATATTTGTTCGCGATTAATTGCTTGCTTCATAGCACTTTTTTTCAGCAAACGTAATTTTCTTAGCCAATTTAACCAAGTGGCATAAAAAACTGAAAATAATCAAGTTCGTCGCTGAAAGTTCAATCCATTTATTTTTGTTATGAATAAAAAAGTTGGGCGCACACTAGAGAGCATTGCATTTCGTCGCCACACATCGAACAGGAGACTGTGTATGGTACGGTACGTACACGTCAGAATCTGGTGTAAAGTGTTAGATAAGTGAATTGAAACATTCCGTGACGATGACATAGAGTAGTAGCATGGAATACCAGTGGCGAGAGCGCATCGTGCTACTGACGGCCAACTTTCATACAGTGTGTAGCCCTCCGGCACTTATGATCATACAAGGCGGTGAAAAACGTAATGCGATTATACCAGCGCACATATAATACAGTAAACTGTATTTTCACCCAAAAAGCCCCTGGCTTCTGATTCAATTTACTCCGCTAATGAAAGGTCACTATCTATAACTACTCGTACACAGGTACACACGCATAACGATATTGGCTTTGTGTGAAATTATTTTCTTTTTCCTTTGTACAATAATTACAGAGAAGAATAATGAGCATTGATGTATAATTAACTTTTCTAGTTTTGCAGAATATCAGGATAATGAATAGGTTAGTTTTGAATATTTTTTTCAATATTTCCGTAGCAAATTTTACTGCGAATATTGGATACTACAGAGAGAAATATTATTGGTCGAACAAAAAACGAAACTGACAAAAAACAAATCTCTTATATTTCTTTACCAAATTTTTTATAATAATAACATTATAACTGTTACTAAGCACGAGAACAAAGTGGTACTGTTTTTGACGTGCGCGTAACGAAAAAACTACTTCATGCAGAAATGAAGGTTTTTTTGTCTTGATCCGAGCAGTGGACCTATGTTCATATAATATATAATGTACGCCTCACGCCCTTGTCCAGTAGTTTTAAAATACTGACATTCCTAAATAAGGTTAGGTTTTTTGTGACACTCCGGTCAAAAATTGAATGAAGATTAATGATAAAATAGTAATAATAACTTAACTTACTTTGTCTGTTCCTTACGGTGCCATTTAGCACTATTAAATTTTTAGTTACTGTTTTGCTTTGAACATACCAGTCATTAAGAATTCATTTTATCGCTGTAAAGGAATTAAATAGAAAGCTTTTGCTTAATATTTTCTTTGTAAATAAGTAACATTAGTTGCCGGAAAGTTTAATAGATTTTTGACGTTATTAACATGTTAATAATATTGACTATTTATATTATATATATTCAATGCCGATAGTTCACGTGTTAATATATGAAAATATATGTATATGGGTGTTACTACATCCACTATATCGGCACTAGGCTGTTCTCTGCTAAAATTGAACCAGACAATATGAGAAAACGTGCACTGTTTAACCAACTAGATCAAAATGTCACATCTGCTTTATTGTACATTTCACTTTGTGAACTATAGAACACACGGAAAGTAGTGATAAATGCATTATTTAGCTTTTAACGGTTGACAATACGCGATCACTATGTCCAGCTTTGATGTGCAAATGTTCTTTTACTTTCAGCACATTGTAACCTTTGTTCACATGTATCTGTGCGTGGGATTTCTGGTTAAAGAGGAATTTTTTAATATCCTTTACACTATAATTGTACTAGGAATACTGTATAAACTTGTTAAACAAGGTGAGGTGTATTTAAACATTGCCTGTTAGTATTTACACGTATTCCATTGTTGCGTCAAATAGAAATAAATATGTGCAGATTATAATTTTTTTGGATATATAAAGGGATTTATAATACTTCGAGCATGCAGACACTGGTAATATATGAATCTTAAAGAATAAATGTTTCTTTTTTCATTTGTTCAAAGAATATCCGTAACAATATTTATCTTTAGTGATGTACTAGACATTCTAAGCTTGTTGATGTTCTAAACACTATAGTTTTTATATTTTTGTTTGTATCAAGTTTTAGATATATTCCTGTGACATTTAAATTCAATATATTTTTTACTCTCTTCTTTTCACAAAGAATTCCAAAGGGGCTATGCTAAAATAACTTAAAAAATTTCGTTGCCATATTATATGTTTGCGTTATATATATAATATCGTGCATAATTTGTGAATATCATACTTTTTAGTTATAATTAACTTATAATTAAATTAAAATGCGTGATAGGATAATGCGACCGCATGTGTGTTATTGTTTGTTAATTTAATATGAGCCGAGTGCAGTAAACATTCTGATAAATATGCCTTTTGTTTCTTTGTCACGCGGCTATTCATGAGAGCTGATAGCAAAGGGCCCTATGTGTAATTAGTGTACCATGTGACACTAACACAACTAGCTGACTTATGTTAATATTTAACCGTTAATTACTTTTTGCATAATAAATTGTAGTGCCATTTTTGCATGCATGCATACTATATTATGTTTTTGGTTTCATTTGTACGAAATGGGATTTTTTTGGATATAAACCAGAGATCTGCACGGTTACGAAAGATATATTAGTACATGCGTAATCTGTTCATTTTCAAGGCGGGCGCTTCGTGACTAACGGTAATTATTATGTTAATTTTATAGCAGACACAGTGCCTACTCCAAGATAAAAATAAAAATAACATAACAATAACATAGATAATAAAACATAATAAATAATTTAAATAAAGCCAATATATCTGTACAACAATGAATGTAATATCGGTAAATATTATAACCAATACACTTGGAACATAAACCACATTTGACTCCCACATATGTCAGTGATATAAAACGTTGTTTTTTCGATATTTCATTCTGACAGGTTGTATGTTTGTCATAAATCATTACTTAATGTTGTCATCAAACTTTGTACGACTTTACATATGTTTTATTTGAAAATATCGAAAGTAAAAGTCACTTTTTCTCTACGCAATGTATATGGAAAATATTGACTCGTTTTCAAATAAAATGTTAAAGGTGATATTCAGGCTAAAGTAATGCTACTTGAAATTACTCTTAAGCAAAAAAACTATCAAATTAATGGATGTTTGAACTTGTCAAGTGGAGACTAATTTGTGAACTGTGCAACTGAATTTCGGTCAAGGATTGCGGGAGTCTAGAGCTAATATGAGTTAAGCCGGACATATCCACAAACTTTGAATGATGAGGTCATCAGTGTCAGTTGGTGGTTGCGCACCCTATGTTAAAGAGTCAGTTTACCGATCAATTTGTTTTGACGTTTTTACCCAGTGGATAGCTATTTTTAGGCTTGATAAATTAAAATAAATATAAGATAAAATAATTATCCATGTCTTTGACAGGAGCAATTAAAATTTGTAATCTTAAGAACAAATTTTATAAGTTTATGACATGGAAATATAAATAAGAAACAGTGATAGATTTAATAATTTATACAGAAATTGTTTCAAAGTTGTTTCATGTAACAAGTAAGCTAATGTTAATTTAAAGGAAAATCGGCATGTTTTACTGTAGCAGTAGTAATTGGATTTATAAATTGTAGAATAAAAAACTTGCCAGTGAAATCTTAAATAAAATTGCCTACTATTACAATGATATTGTGTGTGACAGCGCGTTGAAACGTGAATGATATATTTATTCCGCTAGGTAGCGTATACGCCTAGTTTGAAATATCACAAACATGGGATAAATTATAGCCCGCGTGGGTAATATAGGATATACATACGATTCGACCTCTTCCTTCATTTATGCGTGTGAACATGTTACATATATATTTTCTCTCTTAACACTAATGAAATTTCCATGTCCAGTTTCAATTGCAAATCATTATGTGTCCCTATATTAACACAACGAAATTCTAATCAAATAAAATTTAAAAAAAACATTTTAATAACTTAATAGTTAAATAGTTAAATATATTAGTAAGGTTTATTTTGTTTAATCGTAGATTTATTTTAACAAATTAATAAATATTAATACGTGATTTTAGTTCAGTTATTCTTAGACTGTGTATGGTAAAATTAACAAAACTCTATTCTAATTCTGGTAAAATATTAGTTAAATTTTTAATTTCATACTGATTATTTCATAAATTCACGTCTTTCAAAGTAGTTTGTACACATACTGTTAAACTGTGCATTTATTTGTGCATGCAAATGAACACATAATTGTATTTTAGTTTGTGACAAAATTGTACTGTTGTATTTCAATAATTTATAATGTTCCCCTGGTTCATGTCAATATTGGTCATTTAATCGCATTATTTACCCGAATTCTATAAATAATGAATGGCTGGGGTTTTGTTTACTATTCGATATTGACAATGTTTTGTTATTTTATTAATGTAAATTTACATTTCACAATTTGCCGATTTAAAAATAAATAAAAAAAGAATATGTGTATATAGAATATAACTACACCCTCTCTATAATAATATTAAATAGTAAATTTAAAAACAGAACTTATATGATTTTAGAATGTATGTACGACGAAAACGAAATTGTAAGCGCGTACATATATTTAAATTTCTTGTAATATTTTTCAATTTACACTGTGTGATATGAAGTTCATATGAATTTACTATGCCAGACGTTACGACGTAATTTAAAAAATTTAATGCACTATTACTTTATGTTGCCAATATGTAAATCTGGATTCGTTTTATAAAAAAACATGTATATATGTTTTGCAATACATTTCTATATTAAAAGCCAACGAATAAGGTTATATATATATATATATATATATTTGTGTGTGTGTAAATCATAAAGACTCATATCTGAAAATAAGTTGAGTGAAATTAAAATATATGTATATACCAATGAAAAAAACCTTACGCCACAAGGTATATTTGTACATAAAAGCAAAATTGATATCTGTTCTAAATTGGATTGCTTTTTGTAGATTAGATTCTATTATTGGTTTCTGTATATAAAGAAAAAGATATTAAAGTAAATAATTTGATTTTCAAAATAGGTAACTGAAATAGAATTTCGAAATTTCACCATATATAGAGAGACCTCATACATGACTGGAAAACTACATTTTCCAATTAAGTTTCAAATAGACGCAATTAATTGTGTGTTCAGTAAAATCGTTAAATGTACTATTCACGCAATGTTCTAAATTCTGTTTTAAATTTAATCAACGGTACAGAAATAAGCATTGTTGATTAGGTTTCTCTCTAAAAATAACTGTTAATTGCGTTCTAATTATGTGAGTTTACATTTCAATATTTCTTTTTAATTCATAAACAATGTATTAACAGAGGGAGAGGGAGAGGGAGAGAGAGAGAAGAGTATAATGATATCATTGATTTAATACTAAAGCTATTTCGGATTGTTTGATAAATAAATCTAGTGGGTGAATTAGTTTGTCACGAGTGACTTTATTCTCTTTGTGTGCAAGTTCTCTCAATGATGTTTTGATGGATAACAGATTTGCAATCAATTTACCATGATTAAACAAATAAGTAGATTGAAGTTTGTTGATAGTGTCTGAACCCTTCGGCAAAACGGATTGGTCGATGCATGCTAAATTGCCCGGAAACAAAGGGAACTATCTATCCCCTTTACAGTTTTTTGGGCACGATTCATCCGCAAACTTGATTGCGGGAATAATATGTATAATGGCTATTTCTAAACAACACCGTAGGGCCCAGCTGAACAGAGCCTAATTAAATCTGTACTTTGTAGCACTATTTGCATACAACTTTAGCGGAAAGTAGTAGTTAACCCAACCAAACACATATCCCATGTGCGCGTATTAACACTGGCTATATACTGGCTAAATGAACTAACGCAACTATTCTCAACAATAAAATCATCCAACTCTCATATTTACACTGGCAACCACAAACGTTAACCTTTCATAACTCTGAAAACAATTCATATCACTTCATACTGTACATAATATTATACGTACGTAGATTAAAGTGAAGTGGAAGTCAGAAATTAGGAAACGGTTACAAAGATAAAGCAAGTATATATACATATATGTATGTATGTGAATCGACAAAGGAGTTTCACATATTCTTGAATAGAGATATACGTATTTATTATAAATATAAAAATGTAAACATGTTTACATTTTTCATACTTTTATAGCTTATATATGAGTGAATACTGCTCCATGATATACTCGTATATATATTGCAGTTTCTTACGAGGTTACACAAATTCGACTTATGTAAAATTCAAGTTATGTAAAGGAACGCATTAATTATGTAACAGAGGGGATAACTGTACTTTGTTGGATGGATTTATCTACATATATATCCAGTATTATATTACATTTCATTTATTTTGAAATCATACGTCAAATACACCAACAATGCGTTTTTTTTCATGGTTAATCCCTACGGAGACACGGGTCTATTGTACAAACAAGCTTTAGTCCAGTATTAACGAAAGCAGGACAAACGTTCCTATCAAAATACAACGTACAAAAAGCTATCGATTTTCTGCTTAATGGTAGCAGTACATGTAACTAGATATGGCAAAAAATATCGAAAGTACTATGTCATTTTTAATGTTGACATACAAGTGACTTCTCTATTAAGGTCTATTAATCAAAGGGGGACTGTGCTTTAATTCACAGCAGAGTCATATGTTGATGTATTGTCACCAGACGCAAGGATCTAAGTAAACTTGTTAGGCTTATGGAACATATTATTAATGAATAGATAGCAAATTATTAAACATCGTCTATGAACACAATGGTTGGTAAATTATACCGTGAGTTGTAGCGTTGAAGATTAATAGATTCGTTGTGGTACTCAGCATCCACGTCATCAGTAGTAGAGTGTAGGTCCTGGCAAATCCGTATCAAAGGCGAATGATGCTGAATTAATGCATCAATTGACGAAGGACGGTTAGGATCAAGTGTGTCTGTATCTTGGTTGATACATGCTAATCTACGGTACAACTACCGGGCACTTTAAATCAAAGCATAAAAGCTAGGTGAATGCTGTGATTTCCCAGAATAAACACGCAGAATAATTATAAAATACTCAACTGCGTGGAAAAGTCATGTCAGGCATTTCCAAATCGTGTAATGCACAGTTTAATTACAGATCACTTTTATAAGAAAGAGGAAAAGTTCTAATTACATGTACGGACGTTGTTTTAGGCAGGGTAATTTACAAGTTTTGATTAGTTTGATATTAACTTTCATAATTATGTTTATCATCTAGGAGGAAATATAAAATAAACTATTTCAAATATATTTTTAAGTGTATACATAGATCACATTTGCCTGACTGGTACATGTGTCTCGTGCTTCTGATTTATTCACGTTTTTTAATATCACTCTTTCATTATATCGTAATATTGATGTTCTACAGTATGAGGAAGTTTTCAATAAAGTATAACAGAGATGCATAACTAACATATTCATAATACTTACGGTACTGTGTATCTGACAGCAGGCGGTTGCTTCTGTATCCAGTGACTTATTTTGCATAATCCAGTTGAACGTCTACCCTAATTCCGGGCGGTTTAAATTCAGATATGCGTTCATTTGATTTTAATTAAATCTGGCACACAATTGTGTATCGGTATGGTGATATTTAGCAAATATCATCGGTTATTTAACTGCATCACAAAAAGACGGCCATTTGTGATGAATGCTGCCATTGATTGATTTGATCTGAAATTCTAATAACTGACTAAAAAATCATCTACATACCGATATTCATATTCGTGCTTTGTTTCATTTATCGTCCATACATATGTACATAAAATGATATTTTTCGCAGTTCGGTAGAATTTTTGTCGTGTGATAAAATATACATACATATCTATCTCTGTAGTAATCAGTTTTTTACCTTATGTATAAACGAACTAAATGCCGCGATAGATTTATGTATTTGTTTTTAATTTAATATATTTGTATAGATTAATAATTGATCTGTGTAAGGTATAGAATTACTTTCTCTCATAGAACATTTGAAATATACACTAATATGTCATTAGTTATTATGACATGTTCCTTCTGTGCATATTTACTCATATGCAAATGTATATTGACACGTTAAATACAGTGGAAACAATACCGTGACCAGACTAATGGTAGAAACAACTTTTAGTATCGTTTTAACACCGGTATCAATTAGTGTAGAACGGCTAATGTATTGAGTAATTACATGGCGTAAGAGAGAGGACTAATTCCACTCGCTCTGTTCGTGTCTCCGTATCATTACCGTTGTTGTTGTTACAAGTACATGGAGACGCTCTGTTGCTTCGTCAAGTCACATAACAGAGACTTATATTCTCCGCCAGGTTTTATTTGTAATACGAACTTAATGAATAAATATTTCATTTGTATTTATGACAGGATAGAATATGAAAACTGTATTATTATATAGAACAAAGGAAAACATTGTGATCATTAACGGACGGATGCCCTCTAGGTCGTAGCTTTTTGCAAACAATACACTGCATAAGCTGTTTCATTTCAAAACGAAAGGTAAAAGAAATACACGCTCTAAATTGATTTTAATTGCAAATTGATCAAATCTTTAAAAACATATATTTGTAATAAGAATAAAAGTAAATGTCTTGTTGGAAATGCTTTCAATGAAATTATGTTTGAGACAATTCTGGAGGCGATATATAACTAAAGTTTTAAGTGTAGTTGAATTTTGCTGGGAAAATAGAAAGATAATAACGAATATTAATAGAAGGTGCAGCTTAAGTTTGGATTTAAGTGCTGAGTGTATATATATACATGTTCGTCCCATGTAAATGTTGCAAAACTTCCACTTGATTAACTTGATTCCTGGTTCCAGTACGAACGTGTCAGCAGTTCTGAATAAGATTCGTTTGCCCTGGTATGCTTACTAAGCGAATTGCAGTTTCTCCCTATATGACTGTTACAGTCGACTTGTCTACTATATACACCCGACATACACAACGAAATAATAAAGTACTTTGAACTTATTAGTTGCTGCACCTAGAAAACAGTCAATTTCAATGTTATAGACAACAACATTTTACTTACATACACATAAAAACGTGTAATTGCTTGCCCGGCCAATTTTGTATACAGCTAAACCAAATGACATTTTCTGTATATTATTCACAAATAAGTATATTATTTTCTTCAGAATTTAATTTTGTAACACAATGATTATATTATATTACGAAACTGTTTTTTAAGACAATTGATTGTTACGGTTGCAAATATTGATGATGTAATAATTTGCAATATACATTGAGTCGTTAATTGACTCAGTTATGACATATTAATTGAATCGATATACTGGATGTTCTGTGAATGTTTAGATAATTCGGAATGAAGGATGCAGTTGTCCAGTAAAACAAACCTAGCTCCTGTCACAATAAATCAGAATTATCTACATCGCTTGCATACAAGTAAGATGGCCGACTAGCAGCGCCACTCACGTATTATTCGTGAATTAATCATAGTGCATGCATAGTGAGTACGTAAGGTGAATATGTACGGTGGATATATAATTTCATACTAGAAATTGATATAAAGCCTTACGTGCTTGTCATACCAAAACAAATTTGCATGTTTACCGAATGAACCTGTAGAAAAAATAATGCATTATTTGCAATTTAAAATGAGAATTAAATTAATTGATACAATATAAATGATTGTTATATAAATTATGATGATAATTTGATTACTTTGCATATATATTGTTATTTAAAATATATTTTAATTTTAATACACATATCACAATAGTTAATATTATACTAAATTACAATATAATAACAAATTTCATACTGAAATTGAAATATTTCAAATATTATCGAAATCGATGGTTTTTTTTCTTGAAATATTATCCGCTTTTCTCGACCGTTAAAAAGTTTAACAAATTTACAACGGGATGAAAATATATACAGTAGTTTAAAAACTACGAGAAAAAATTATAAATTGCTTTGAATGTTTTTTAAAGTTTTTTAAATTAAAAATAAAACTCTGTGCCACGTGTTCAGATCAAAAGTCAATATCAAATCATATATCTCTTGAGAAAGAAAATATCAGGAATTTCAGTACTGAATTCTTTTAATTTCTTCACTATTTTCCGGTTTTATACCGTGAAGAAAAGCTTGGTGACTTTTATTTGACACAGTGTTGAGTTCAACTCGAGACAGACAGACAGACACACAAGTGAGCATTATTGGAATTTAATAATATACTCTATATGTCTCTCTAATTTCAACACAGTATGTGGCACTTACGTACACATACAGAACACAGACTGGATTCTCGGAGTTAAATTCAATTATGTGACTAGCCAGACAAACAAGTTTGTAACTGTTTGTGTTACATCATAATACATTAAAAATTAAGACTTACATGTCAGCATTCATATTCGGTATTTTGCTAATCCAGTAGTATTTATAATTTTAATGAAATTATATACTTGCTGAGCCAGGAATTTTTTTTATTGAATTTATTCTATCTGAAATGTGTAATAAATAGCAGAGTACATATTTCTCTTTGTGTTGTTTCCAATAATTGCATATGCGCATACATTTCAAGTATAAATAGTTGAATTGAAATTATAAATACTGGTTCACTGTCATTCAACCTAATGGAGCATAACTCTTGAAAGTTATGAATCTGCTATTGTCAAATGCGGTTGCGTTCCCTTGAATGAAGCCTATCGCCTGGTTCAGGACCGCAAACATATCTCTTTGCACTGACAGTGACAAAATCCCTGGTGTATAATTTGCAGCGTAAATGGATCTACAGATTCGCAGTGTTTTCGCATCGTACGCAAAACGTTCTTCACAAAAAGAGCTTTCGCTACTTTGTGTAAAGTAGTGTTTTAGTATCATGTGACCCATTTTTCTAAAACATACACTACTTTACATATATAAATTATCTAATGCTACTTTTTCAAAAAAAAAGAATATTTTTTTCCAAAAAAAGAGTAGGACGAAATGACATTAAGTGATTACTGTATCACATTATAACTATTCTAAAGAAGATTATGTAACGGTCAGTAATACTCGGCTGAAATGCACATTTACTAAAGGATGTGACTGCTGAAAGTATTTTCAGGTAAGCCGATTTCTGTGGTAGACCAAGGTCACATTTAAGCATAGCTTGTGTTTAGAGTAAATATAAATACATTGCAACTGAATTCAAGAACCGTAAAATGTGTTATATAGTGAACTTATTCCTGCAGATGAGTATGCAACGTTAAAGATATAGAAAAGTGACATGGTACTTCCTGAAGCTTTTTATTAGTATATGATCAATATAAAAATAAAGAAAATGCAATGATTGATATATCGAACGATCTATTGATCTTTAATATCTTCAGGAGACAGCTACTTTTATTGTTTCACTACGTCTATTCCTTACATATTCCGGAGAAGCAATATTCATTGTACTACTTCACGTGTATATATTGCAAAAGTTTGATTAAGTGTAGTTCATATTGTGATGCAAATTACATACATTGTAAAAACTTACGCCAAACTTAACATACACGTTCGTAATTTGTTGAGACAGCAAACTTGTATATACGGGTAAACTTTGAATCAGATTTTCCGAGTTAATTCACTAGTATTTTTTTATTTTTTTCTTGAATTCTCAATTTAGATTATTATAATTATTAGTTTTGTAATGATATATTTATGTATTGAAACTGAAATTATTTGAATATGAAACATTTGTTATTGACATTTTATAATTATTATCTATTACAAACATTTGCAAATGAAGGATTTATCAGTCAGAATGTTTAACAATACATTGATAATATCAGTGCATTTTTAACAAACTCTACGTATTGTGTTTTCCAATATGTTTGGTGTATTCTACAGCTTGTTTAACACATAAAATATGTACATAAACTGTACATCCAGTAGCTACATAAATGGATTAAACACTTAACTTGTTTGCATATTTCAAAAACAAATTAGCTTCTTTTTTCTACGACTCTATAAACGATATGAAAGTGTACCGATAATAAATCATGCGAAGTAATCGATTTGTGTCTAATAAAATTATAACACAAGACAGGTGATGCGTAAAGGAAATATGCTTATTTTTACGAGGATAAACTTACAGCATGCGCTGCTGGATACTACGTAAATACATCTAGTAATAAATCTCCAGCCAGAACTTATAAAATCTACCTAACACTATGCTGGATACAGCATAGACGTATTAGCAATATAAATTGAATAAATTCAACACTTAAATATTGTCACATGTTACATAAACACTGTGTCGTATATGTATATTAGAAAATAAAAAATATATTTATATTGCGAATTTTAAACAGCAAAACATCCACAGTAGCATATCATATATTGATTATGGAAAATAATGTTTTTTTTAAATTTAGTTATGCAAGTGGGTCAGTCAATAAATAAGAAAAATAAGTGTGCATTTGAAGTTTGTGCAATGATAGAATCTTTGTTATAGAAATGTGCCAAGAAAACCAACGCACCGTTATTTGATTTCCGTGATCTGATGATGTCACACCGGTAAAAATTACCAGGAAAAGGTGAAACGGTGAATATTGAATGTCACTGCGCATACTTAAAAAATACTCAAGTCTGTAATCTATGCAGGACGAAAAAGGATATTCGTTCGTTTCCCTTCAAATAAACAAAGTTGAATTATTAATTTTGAACTTTCTGTACTTATTTTAGTGATGGAATAGAAATGTAATGTTATTTTATTTATTTGTATTGTTATATGACAGAAATATTGTTAAAAATTAATTCTAATATATAAAGAAATAAAATTACTATATATCTGAATGCTTAGGAAATATTATACAAGTCTTCAGTAGAATTTTAAAATAAAATTTAAATAATCATTAATATTTCGCAAAGAAATGAAAGAAATTAAATGAATCCTTAAAAATTCCATGGATGAATTTGTATTATTCGTTAATATTCGTATACGAGATACTGGAAGCGTAAAAATTGCTCGGGTTATTTTCTTGCTTTTAATATATTATATAACTGTATTAAAGATGATGAAACAGAGCAATAACGCAACATCACGCTATATCCCAGTTACCCGGGGTAGCACAATTTAGCATTTATTAACGTCCATCAGCGGAGTTACCAGCTCAAACCAGGACGGCACCTACAGTTTTTTGTGGAATGCGAACCACATGTATGGCAATATTTCAGGCGGGGATCGAACCCGCGGTTGTTTATATAATGTTGCCATGGTTATTTCTTCGGTTTTGCAGGCATACGCTTATATCCCTGCGACGACTCAACAGCACCATAATATATTATAATAATCTAAATGAACCTTATATTGATAAGTGTCTCATTTCCTTGAGTAGTGTACATATTTTGTGTGATTTTGAAAATTGTTCTCTGTAGTATGTAAGAAATTCTTAAAATAAAGGAACAAAGGTGTAGAATCACCTATAAGTGTTTTGCTATTTTGTAATGAATGTTTTCAGGTTATGTATTAGCATTAATTTCTACAGTAATATTTAATAACGTTTGTCGGGTAATAAATTACATTAAATACTGTGTGTCGAATGTCGAAGAACATTTCTCTGACATCACGTTAATTTATAGCATAAATATTCAATTATATGAAAGAAAATTTAATTATATTAAACTCAAGTTTAACCCCACTTTTGGCAATAAACGGTAGTCACTTAGAGAGTAAACGGAAAAGTCAAAATTTACGTGATCTTTAAACGTAAAACGGTTACGGCTATACAGCTATTACATCTCGATAGACGGTCGAGTACTATGAAGTAGCCAGGAATAAATAGGTAAATGCTGACCACAAAAACGAAATGAGTAAAGTTTGGCCCTTAACAAACAGTAAAACTTATTGCTTAGTTGAAGATCTAGTGCTTGTAGGCTGTAGTTATTGCAAGTGAACTTTGACAAGGTGAAAGAAAAACAGAAGCTTGCCTTGTACTGGAAATAACTGTATTACTAAACACATTCAACCAAGTATTTATATAAGAGAAAAAATAGAAGACTATTATAAACTTCTTATAATCACAGAATGTAATACATGAAATATATTATTATAAAAAGGATTAAATATTAAAACATTACATACTATATCTTGCACTATACATATAAAATATATTATTTGACAGTGATTATGTATTACAAAAGACGAAGGCAACTATGGAAATATTAAATTGGCTTACATGTTTCACAGAAAATTGGCTAGTAATTAATCTTGAATAATTCAAACGTTATATGACGCAATAATTAACTCTTGTGATAAAATGAAAGATTTTCAAATCTTACTAAAAATTCTCTTTTATTGTTGTGAAAATAATATATTGAAAGTGAAATTGTAATACACTTCAAGTGTATGAATGGATTCCCTTTAATATCCTGACAGAATTTGAAATAATTATTGTAGAACCTTGTCGAAATCTCGAAACAAATCTTCCTGCACGAGATGAATACAATTACGGCAACTTGAAAGACGATAAAGTGTTAGACGCGACAGCATACAACAAGAGGCGAAGACCAAATGCGAATTGAAGAGGAAGGTGGAGTGGTACGAGAAGACGCCGTACCCGCTTGTACACTGGCAGTAGCACAAGTGAACAAAGGAGGATGATCTGAGTGAGTGAGTGAGTGAGTGGGTAGGTTGGTGCTACTGCACTAATGGAACCAGTTGACTACTGATTAGACGTCGCATTTGAAACCTCCTACTCGACGTTGTCCGCAATCGATTTCCGTGAATCCTTCTGTTCGAACTTGTCCGAGTACCTAAAGTTTCTCGAGATCCTATTTCGAATTTCCGTTCTGTTAATTACACCGGATGTTTTATGCCATGCAGATAAACTGTCCGACACCACACCCCTTCCGTATTATCTGACATCATTGTTTAGTTTCTTGTGTTATTGACAATTTACTAGTATTTATTCGAATCATACTATTAAAAAAAAATGAATATCTTCATTATTATTAGAATAATTCAAAAAAATTCCAACTACATACAAATATGCAATATTTAAATTAATTTTTGTTTTCAAATCCAAATTAAACGTACATAGCATTATGTAGTAGAAAATACATATATTTGTATACAGGTACATTTATTTTAATATAATAAATTATACGAGTACTTAAAGTATAATTAAGAACTGTCTACTGTTCAGAAAACATTGTTAATTTCAGTTTATAACTGTAAGAGTATATTATACATGAATGAATCCTGTACTCGAGTGTAACTCAAGTGGATGATAAGGTGTTTTGCCAGTAGTAATTAACTCGCTTTACAGTTAATAACTGATTTAACGTATAATTATATAGGACAAAAATTAATTTTCCATATTAATGAATTCTCAACGGATGCTATACATGCTATTACCAGCCAAATATATGCGTTACGGAAGTTACTTAATCCTAATTAAATATCGACCACACCTTTTAACTAAGTACTATGATAATTTAATTACTTTACAAATAATATAGTATGGCAATTAAATTATTCTATACTGTCACTTCCGGTAAACATACGTAGGTATATGTGAAATGCAACACATCTTCTGATCACTCAACGTTAACGTAGCATAATCAATATTCGGCGTTGGGCACATTTTGCTTTTTATTTATAAATAACGCCAATTTGTGGTCTACACTTTGTTAATGAAAGTAAATTAGGTATTTTATTATTATTATTATATTTATTAGATGCCGGTATTTTTACTGTAATATAGTTAAAATAAATAAAAAAGACAGTTTGATGTTTATTTTAAATGTGAATTACGATTGGCGAAATTCAAGCCCGTTTTTATGGATAGAAAACACGCTTCTACAATCGCGAGAGACGATATAACCACAACTAGTTTTTTAATGAAAGTATGTAGTTAATATTTCCAATAAGTATCGGTTTTAACTAACCGTAACATTTTAATACTTATAGTACAGAACCTTGATAAATGCAAGATGCTACATTCTGTTGTCAATAGAATATATTCTCCTATGAAACAGACTTGAAAACTTCCAATCTGATAGAAACTGAGGACAACTAGAAACGTTTCTAACTGCACTGACATTTCCTTTCGTGTAATGTCGTTCATGTCACCGTAAATATATACATAGTTCCATATACCAAAACGATTGCATCCGATCAATAGTAATTTACAATTAAAATGTACCTGGCAATCAACCTGAAAATAAATGATATTTTTAAATAAAACCATTCCACAGAAACCATTGTATATTCTAGTTGGCGAAGCATTTGATGCAGATTTTGTGGTGAAAAATAAAAACAAGAATAGAGAGAGAGAAATATTATGGGACGTATGAACACGAATGGTGGATGAAAGTAAACTGTCATCGGTGAAATGAAACGTAAACACACTGTGGGCAGGTCACATATGCGTTTACCCATTATTGTTGTAGAATCGAAATGGCGTCACTAGATCCCGTATCGAATATCAACTGTGGGCGCTGTCCAGTTCCGCAATCTAGTTAATACCATGGCAAACACTACTAGCAAAGTGAAGAAATCCATGATCTTGTTATGTCTGTTCTACTCAGAGGCTAACAATCGAATCGATCACGCTAGTGCACGCTCATATCTTCAATCAACTACTCCAAATACATGTACGCATATGTGTACTAGAGATATTTACTTTAAATATATAGTATATGGTTAATCCATTAAACAGAATTCATTGTTAGATTAGAAGAAAAACTGAAATATTTTTATTTGTACTAAGATTATTAATGTTCATAGAAGTTTATTTATTCACTTTATAATGCATCATGTTTAATCCTTGTATAAGATATTATTTTCAAGACATCTGGTTATAATAAAACGTAGTATTGTACATAATTTAATGCAATCCTTCAGTGGTCGTACGTGTACCGAGTGGAGACTTGCTACAAATCATTTCCGACAAGTACAGTGATGGATTGTTGGCCAGTATTTATGCATACCGATTGGTGAAATATAAATCCCGCGGTATCAGTACATTGCAAACAGACACTGCACGCTAGGATAAATAAACCATCACATAACACACAAGGATATGTCGGACATATATGAAAATTTCATGTTTGACATTTCAAAAAACAAGTTTCAATCTAAATACAGCGTGAAATTTGAACTCTGTTTTGTTTTATTGCAAATGCTTTTGAAATAAAAGCTACTCCATGCATTCAAGTATGTTCTGTCATACCATAATCCTCATAAATGTCAAGGAAGTTCACTCTCAAGACAATTGCTGAATGTAAATCTGTAAGCACACTCCTAGGATTTTTATGAATTTTATGTCGTACATGTGTCTGACTTATTCGCCAGGACTGCTACAAAAGAATTGACCTGCACGGACGGAACATTTCCCGTCTATTATCATGTGAAATATATGTATGCTGTAATATTTGCCATGCTGAATTTAACAGTGTATCGGCACTCTTATGAAGAGCAGCTATCTCAAACAGACAGTATAGTGCGCAGGCGCTTCCAGCAATAAGGATATGGAACTCGATTTGCAACGGAACACGAAATAGAAATTTTTTTATATTGTAAGGTTGTAAAATATTTTTTGAACGCATGTGTTTAGAAAATTGATGAAATTGAAATTTTGTTGCAAAATGTTCAAAACAGTTGTGTATGTGTACGTGTGAAATGTTTTACATAAAATTTAACCAATTAAACAATTAATTACAGCTGCAAGCTATAAAAAATAAACTCCTATAGAGATCGAACATTTAATTATTCCTTAGTAAAATAAGAAGAGTAATCATAATAGCAGCAGTAATTAGCTAACGTCAACCCACATTTTATGCATTGCTGTGAATTGTTTGAGGTTTATTGAAATTGCTGACAATGTAAACACTGATATTATAGCACTTTCTTGTAAAATATTATTCCGTCAGAAATATTCAAGAAATGGTGCTAAATTAACAAAAATATATTTTTAATTTGAGTTTCTTGTGGACATTCAGATGATACTAAAAATATAAATGTTTATTAAAAATTCATATTCATAAAAATAGCGTTATTCATGCGAACATGATTTGCTTGATGATGTAATCATAAAGTTATAAAATCTGCAACATTTCAACCACATGTATGTATTTTACTCACCATACTATCAAGATTTACATTTACAATTATGTAATGAAATAATCGAAGAATTTCATCTGTTTTAATAATTTTGATGTGCCATTTATCGTTTAACAACTTTTCTTTGAAGAATCTTACTTCTCTGTAAAATAAAAAGAGTTATATATTCAAAACTTTATAAGTTAATTTTTGCTTTTAAATGGCTATACAATTTCTACTGTAGGTATGTACTTTGTCTGTGTGTGTTAAATTAAAAATTTTATATCGTAATGAAGATAATTAAGTTTTCCTCTGTGAAAATTATACCGACACACACACACACATACTGTGAGGTTGAATCTTGTTAGACGTGCACATCATGTGCTAATTTTATTTCTTGTAAATATATTTTCATTTAAGTGAACTAAGTGCAAAAGTGGTAAATGGTGAAGTTGGTATACAACCTCAGGCCAAATAAGGTACGGAAATTGCCAATCTTCTTCCACTCTTCACAGAATAGTTACATTTCGCTAGGATATATTTCGTTTTTTTTTCCTTCGTTTCACACATTTATTCCAACCTGACGTAAGCATTTACATGGACGCGAGAAAGAGAGAGATGGCATGTAGTAGTCTCGCCATATACGTATGTCTTTGTTACGTACGAATTCGATGAATGGAAATACGTTCAATTGCGAAACATTCGGTGTAATACCTTCGAGATTTTCAAGGAAATGGTTCAATAAGTTATGGACTCTACATGTTTAGATTGCAATGAACATTTATACGGAGAATCCGATACACAGTGGGTTTTTAACCATGTTATTAAACTCGTCTGAACTCGAAGGGAATGATTGATATTTAAACGATTTTCCATACAACATGGAAAACGGGTAAAAGAAACTGTGAACGGTAGTTTTACGCACTGCTAAATTACAACTAGTTGAAAAATAATTATTTTCACTAGTGTAGTCAATATTTGCGGAAGTTTTAAGAGATGATCTTTTCATGTTTGCAATATTGCCGTGATGTATGACATAGAGACCTTGTATCGTTTACTGGCTAGCAGCTGACTGCAGTGTAATACACTATTATTATACACCAACAATATTGGTTTTGTACTTGTAATTCGATTTCCCTGTTATGTCCTGTAAATCGCACTATAAAACACCATCACATTTATGTACATATATGTGCAGTTTAACTAACTAAATAAATACTTATTACCGCGGATCTGGTAAAACAATATTGAGTTTATAATGTAAAACGAGTAATGGATAGTTCCTAGTTTCGTATATCGAATGAAATATTTGTTATCTGTAAAACATACATTGTGGTTTATCTGTCAAAAAGATATAAGTCACTGACATACATATGTACAAACTTTGACAGATAATTTGCCCATAGCTGTTATTGTTTGTGACAAGATAATTAGAAATTCGTAGAGACCTATATCAAATTTCTAAAACGGTAACCACCAATATTGTCGCGTTATCTGAATCAAAGGACTACATCGTTTATCATAGAACAATGAATGATCTGTATGTAATGTCATTTAGGTTGTATTAAGATTTAATCAGTAGTAGGTAAACAGGTAATGTTGGTGTCGTGACAATTTAGAGTAACTTGTTATCTCATTCAGAAGCATTTGGTAATTTCCGTGAGTAGAGTGCACTGTTGTGAACAGAATATAGTGACGCTCGGAAGTATTACAGGCCACTTTTTGTAAATGACCCTCGGTTTTTGCAACGAAAATTAATTGAGAAGAACTTAATGAATACTTGAAATGAAAATAAAAAGGAACGACACTACAAAATTAAAAGGTATTTCTAGCTAATGACATGACACGAACAGTGGATTGATGGAATAATATCCTGATGATGACACAATGGTGTCGAAACATGTAGAATTATAAAAAATATATAATACGTAGTAAAACAAAGTAATTTTTTATTATATATTTATATTCTTATGTATAAGATCTATTTTTTCTTCTTTACTACGAAAAGTTTCTTACAAAATACATATTTGCTGCTGTAGTTCGTAAAAGCATGAGAATACTGATCGACTAGTTTGGCACACAATAGCCATTCAATATTGCCAACTCTTACGTCGTAAGATTGCATTTGCAACGATCAAGTTTCAAGCATAAAGTTTAAGAGTCTATTCGAATCCCAGTGTTCGTATCTACATACATGCATGCATAACTTTTATAATATTTTAAGTATTATGTTTATTAAAGTGATACAGCATCGTTGTATAAAAGTATCTCCTTGTCACATGTTTTAGACTTCATACAAACCGTAACATAATCCCCTCTGTATATAAACAAATAATATTATAATCTATTGTAGAATTTAAACGGATTAATATGAAGGTAAGAAGGTATGAAGCTTTATTATTACTGTTTAATGTAGTCTGCACAATATGACCATTATAAGTCAAAGCAGAAACTCC
>JAGJTL010000111.1:2230744-2253719 GCA_022063505.1 Calosoma granatense | reverse complement strand
TATAATATCTAAACCGTTTAGCAAAAATTCCAAGGCACCAAAAAACGATTTCTTCTACCAGAAATATTTTATTCCCTTTGTGTACAAAGTCAAGTACAAATCATTGATAATTCATATAATTTTGAATAGTATAAAGTGTTTATATAAGTTTTACGCAATATCATTATTTTGTATATATTTAATACGAATATGAAAATATTTTGTTTATTAAAGTTTTCTTCCGGATGAATAAATTAAATTCACAGTACAAATGAAAATATGTGCTAGTAAATATTTATTTTCAATATGAAAATATTAATTTAAATTGAAAAAATTTATTGAATATCGTGCTCATATTTAGTTTATTGAAAATATATCGTTAAATTCACTTATGACATATTGTTGAAAAGTTTTTGTGAACTTTGACTTTTGTTGTGCAAGTTATTGATTATAATGTTTAGAAATAAAAGTAACAAGTTAACATCGGTTATAAATATTCGTGGTTTTATAATTTGTCATAACACACTCACCTATGTAGAGAGCGTAGCAAAACTCTTTGAAAGTTTCGGGAACTTTTCGCGCAATTTATATACATCTGCACGGAAGATGCGAACAACACAACAATGATGGACACATCAGATAATGTTTTGTACAGACTGGGAATGATGACCGTGAACAACTTGTGTGCATATCACTGGATACATAAGTAAGTCCGTACTGAGTGACGTTACGACTTGGGACGCTGTTAGGGTCGGAGTTTGTGTGGCGCTTCCATCTCGCGAAGCGGATACCCCACAACTGACGCCCACGACGCCAGCGCAGCGTCGTGCATTGGTCTTTTGCGTCGCTGCCACCACACTGACAACCTGACCATAACTTATACTTCTCTGTATCCATGTGTGTTTGTATAAGTTCGCTAAAGGTTTAATATGAAAAGTCGTCCCGTAGAAATTTCATTTCCTACTACTAAATACGTACACAATATCTGACAGAATCACTTAGTTCTAACCTCTTTTCATATTAAATATTCAACGTGCGGTGTTATGTTAATATTTGCTACTGCTTGCCACAGATAGTTGTTAAATTTCTAAATTAACAACGACATATTAAACTGCATTGACTCAGTTACTAATAATATGTATTGTTCTCTAACTTGCATGTACACGATTCTTCAAATATAAACTTGCATTTCCGTTTTAATGTAACTAAACGTTATATTGCTTGAACCAGTAACGAACAAATCTTGCCAATATTTGCATTAGTTTTATTATGCAATAGATGTAGTGCTGTGCGTAATGATGTTACAAATATAGAAGAATTTATGCACAACCGCCGAGTTTAGATTTGCTTCAAGGTCAATCATATATTAATGCGTATTTTACATTATCAAGTGACGTAATAAATATTAAACAATTTAGATAATATCTTGCCTTTCATTACAGATTTAATTAAAATAAATAATAATAAGATGAAACATGTATTTAAACATCCAGTACCTAATATTTATTATTGAATAAATGTGTGAATAACGCACATTATAACCACTTGTGAAGTTAAAAACGGAAACAAACTACAAACCAGTGGTTTATTGCAAAAATAGATTCTACGTGAGGGGGAGGACTGGTACATTACAGATTAATATAATATTTATGATAGAATGTCAAACCGTTAATAACGAAGAGTTCCTATTAACTAAACTATTTCAAATAGAACCTTTGTTCTTGCAGATTAATTAGTTCATTTTTCAGTTTAATAATTACACGTTTAAGTACTAATAGTTACTATTCATTCATTTAGCAGTAATTTTAATGTCCGCAATTTGTATTTCAGTCTAAAGAGATGATATATTAATCTGTAAGTAGTATTATTCTCTTTGCGATGCATTCAAAGAAAATATAAATTACATTATTATTCTTTAATATTTTCTCTGATAAATACATTATGTATTTTCAGTAGGATAATTTCCAGTTAATCATCATTAATTTAAATTGAATATAAAAAAATAAATCTTGAATTGTGCTAATAGATAGTAGGTCTGATTCTGCTCTGAGCACAAAATATTGACAGATCAATTTTCACATTAAACGACAGAAAAAAGTATATAACAAGTAATTGGTCTTGTGTTCATATGGAAGAATCAAATGTTAGAGGTCAAGTTTGATGGTCCAGAAAATCTTGGCAAGCCAAGGACGTATCATAATTCCATTGATGGACGCGAAGTAATTTCAACCCCCGCTGTAATGGAAACTGACATTTCCACTCCTACTGTAACATTACATTCGACAGTTTGTATTGACTATATTAAGCTAATTATGTACATTGATAAATGCGTTTTATAATTCTTTAATAAAATATTTAACTTATTTTATTTGGGTGATAAAAACATGTTAAATGATATTTTAACATTATACAATTTATAAATAAGAATTCTGAATGTATTTTGATATTGCTCATTGTACCGTACAGCAAATAAAGTGTATGCCAATAACTATACGTACATGAAAACATTTGATTTTTGTCATTTTTGTACATAACATATACAAATATGTCAATGAAAATTAGTTTTTGCTTTGGATGTTCAGTGGTTTGACAGATATTATATTTGTGTATTAACTTCAAAGCACTTTTAATACAATTCTCTGTATTTTGTCGCTTTAGCCACCAAATATAAATATGAAAATATTCATATCGCATGAATAGATGTAAAACTGAAAAACAATTTATTAATAAATAGTTCAAAATACGAGTAACAAAAAAGAAGAACAATGAAAGTGTAATGTGTACATAATTAAATTTCAGATGAAACATAATATGCGAGAATAATTCTTTTTTGATTGCGTCAAAAGGATTTCATTAAAAAGTTTGATATTTCCAGTTCAAATGCTGTAAAACTTTGGGAACAATATTAAAACACAATGAGAGTGAAAGAAAAAACAATGTCAAGATAAAATTACTCGCATTATTGCTATTGTAGCAAGCTGTGTATGGAAGGTGTAGAAAAAATATTGCTGTAATCATAAAATGAATGAAGGAAACGTAACTTTAATAACTACCCATTGCGATTTACGTGGAAATTTTTATGTAAATTAAAACCTCCATTGAAATTATGTGTTGATATAAAAATGCATTAATCTAAAATGATCATTTATCAGTTGTATAATGTGTTGCATTTGAAAGAAAAAAATGTATTCTAGTAAGAGTAAAATGTTAAATGCAAGTGAGTGTGGCATGTCGGTAAATATGTACTGACATTTTCATATCGGTAACTTGAACGTTCATATCTTCTACCAGTTGTGTTTACGACATGCTTCGTTCCCAAATACAGAAACTCACACTTGAGTGATATGAAAGAACATACACTTGTGAAACCATTTTCAAAGATCTGCACTTTCATTAAACGCAAGCCGCTTTCATCATTGTCATTCAACGAAAACATTCTGCTTTGTTTTATTCCGAAGACGACCGTAAATACTGTGAAACAAAACGTTTAAAAATTCAGTTTATTGAATTTCACATTAAAATGTCTTGGCCGGTCTGAAGAATTCGTAGCTGACAGCTATTTAATTAGAAGTGAAGTGTCCTGACATACCAATGCGTACGTTATGTCTCTTATGGACCCGGTGCTGTGAACTGGTGCAACCCTATAGTCTAGCTCCCAGCTCAGCAAACAGGTACTAGCTTGCCCAACAAGACATTACGAATGGAAGGTCAGGCCAACACACATTTATTCATGACGAATGATAGCGATGCTCCAAGATCAAGAATTCACTGGATGCTAAAAGGGCTGAAGAGGTGAAGGAGACCAAGAAATATTTCAATAATCGTAGCGAAAGAGTAGGTAGGCTGTGTCGAACTTTACAAAGGTATGTTCATATTCTCTCCGCACTCATCACTAATAATAAGCGAAATGTTATTTATGAATAACACCATTGCCAGACATCAGAATTATCTGAACAATTTCACAAATGTATATAACTTCTGTTAGACAAACAATAAAAGGAAATTTTTTATACTTTCATTTTCTAATCTTGACGATATATACGTGACAAACGAACAATTCTCGTACTCAAATAATGAAAACAATATTTTCAAAAGAACGCAAGAATAAAAGTGAAAAAAACAATTTAAATAGATTTAATACCAGCGAAATACAATGCGAGATACCATGGGTGTATCAGATTATATTTAAATTTAAAACTGTATTAGAAAATAGATCTAGTTTAATTAATATTGTACGAAACTGTATATGTACACGTAAAACAAGAATAAATATTTATCTTTTAACAGTCCTACCTGAATTTCCGTAACGCTATTATTCATTGCAATACGGCAACACTTTTTTCCAATTATGTACTTAAATACATACACTCATTCATTTTCACAAGCTAATTTACTTTTAATTTGCAGCAACACAACAACACTTCACTAGAGCAAATGTGTTACTGACATAAAAAGATAAAAAAATGTGTCAAGTTTAAACTGTAATCCTTTCATTATAATTATATTAATTCGTAACCACACTTATGTCATTATCTATAACAATTTAGATGTAATGAGTGCCCATTAACATGTTATATCTTGATACTTTTAAGATACATTATCGACATAAATTATGTTTATCAATCGAAAATGGGCGTTTAATTAACTTGATACTATTACCAATATTGTATTGATTTCATTATGCTAAATATAAAAATTATAACTGCATATTGTTGCATTTTGTTATTTAGTTTAATTTTTAGAATAATTTTTTATACTATCTGGATGTAGGTATTAAGTAACAGAGAGAGAGAGAAAAAAGAATAGTTCCAACCGTAATATAGTTTATGTTACTTAATTACATAGTTTTAATTAGATTAGGCAACTTGTAACAAGTATACAATCAAAGTAGATTTGTTTTGTAATTGTAATTATCATTAGATATGATATATTACGTATTATTATTATTGTTAATTTTTTGAATATAGAAAATTATATTCTTTGCTAAACTTACGCAAAAGTATATTGATCGTGAAACCACAAGAGGCAACGAACTAGGTGCTGCCATCTGTACTAAATACGTGGTACTACGGCAAATTCTATAACATCACATAGTAGATATATAGCAAAACAGTAGCGATGATAATATTCTTTAAGCACGTTCATATAAAATATTTTCAATAGCAGTTTTAAGAATGTATGTATATTTATTTATATCCACAGGTTCAATCTTTAAATGTTTAATAATTCTCTTTTTGGAATGTATTAAAACCTCGGCATAATATTAAATTTGCTAACCCAAAATACCTAGTTCGAAATTAAAATAAGTACAATTAACAGTTAATTGATATTGCAAGATATTATTATTAAGTCTTTGTTTGAAATTAACCCAGGAAGAAATATAAAACGCACACAAAATGTAATAAGTGATAAATTAAATTATATTTGATCTATTCTAAGCATTTTACACAATGTTCACAAATACACAGTACACACAGATAAAATTTTCACACATTTAATAAAAAATACAAAATTATTTTATTCTACGGTATGGTATGGCACACATATAAAATGAAAATCACAATAAGAAAAATATTTACAAATGTAATGTTTTTATATATAAACGGCCATAATTATAAGAAGCTTACATGTTTAATTAAACGATAAAACCAACCTTAGAAATGACACTGAAACGTTTGGGATTACGGCATATTATCAATGAATTATCATATCAATTAATATATAGCAATACACATAATTTATCGGAGACTGCAAAGAAAATATGGCAGTGAATTGAGAGAGTGTGTCACTTGAAATGCAAGAATACATATGTCTGTTCTGTTTACAACAAAATCCGGCCAAATTTCTTGTCAATAAATTAACAATATCGTACAAAGTGAAGTTCAGTAATGAATTCCTACAGTAAAACCAGTAACTGAACATCTTTAAATGAGATAGCAATAGTAACCAAGAACCCACATGTCCAAAAACATTTTGGAAACAAACTATCATACTCTCACCAATATTAGATTTCTTCTTCTTCGCTTCCATACGGTTCCACAGCCTCGTAAGCGATACTGAAACCCTTAGCAGAAATCGTATCATCTGAACGGAAACGGATGAGCAATGCTTCATTCATAGATATGATGTCTGACGGTTTCTGAAAAAATATATATTTTAATTATAGTAGATTATTGCTGAATTATGTATAGTTGATAAAACTCACAGTTGATCCGCAATAACGACCATACGATGGTCCACTCGCATCCAGGCCACTAAATATTTCCACATAATCATATCCACAATCTGTTTCATCTTCTAGTTCGAACGACACGAACATAATACGAACATTGTAACCAGGTAGAGCTTCAATTGTCCAATCACAGTCCGCTCGGTTATCATAGCTGGCACTGCCAAACTTAGAGTGTGAATAAAAGTGTTTCCTGTCGAACGTGGCTTGTAGATGACCACCGCACGCTGTAGAATGGAATGCCACGAATCCTTTTCTTTGTACCGAAGCATCCGATTTGAAAACCATAAACATTTGGTTTCCCGTTGCTACAATTGGATGCGGTTTCTTGGAACCACAGAATCGTCCTAGGGTATGTGAATCGGGCGAGTCACCATCGTATATGACGATATGATCATAGGAACACTCTTGATGCGGTTCCATTTCGAACTCTATGAAGGATAGTTTAATTCTGTGACCGGGTGTAGTGGAAAAGTGCCAAACACAATCTTTACGACTAGGATAATAGTCAGGATGATTGGGACTTTTGATTTCTCCGTACGGTGCTGTAATTTCATATTTGCATCCACCCTCTTTGCAGTCACGTTGGTTTTCATGCAGCATGAAGCCGTTGTGACAAGAACATATGTACGAGCCCAGTGTGTTATGACATTCATGCTGGCAACCACCATTCTCAATGGCACATTCATCCTTGTCTGTAATTAATAATTCAGCTGTATTATTTTCTTATTTCATATAAGATTCACAAGCAGTGAATAACAAGCACAAACCAGTTACGAAGACAGCGGCAAAACCGGATTTCTGTACGCTGTTGTCAGAGGTGAAGGTGATACGTAACGCGTTTCCCTCGGAGGTGATGAGCGAGGGCAGACGTGTACCACAGTATGTTCCGATTCTGTTTAATTTGTCATCGCCCATTTTGCTGTGCACCTCGACTCTGTCATACTCGCACTGTTGCTGATGTATATTGTTGCCCTCTAGGTCAAAGTGAGTAAAATTGAGCGTGATACGATACTTGGGTAAGGCTATAATTTCCCACACGCAGTTCTTGTTGGAAGGGTACGTCTCTGGAAACGAGGGCGATGTGATTGTACCGTTTGGTGAATCAAACACACCACCGCAGGCATCTGGAAACAATGCTAATTAGTTTATGTATGCACATATATTAACGATATATATGTAGCCATATAATTACATACACACTACGCGTACATGTTATAAGCATATCTAAATGAGATTCCATTAAACGCGTTGCTGTTAAAATTTAACATGCAAATTCTTTGGACTGAATTGTAAATGTAAGCAGATTTCCAAGGAACGCATTATTTCGCCGAAAATAAAATAAACCAGCCTTGAATTAGCTGTAAATGTTATGTGGAGTGATAATACCTTCGCAATTCTTCCCGTCCGAGTGTAATTCATATCCGATTCTGCAAGCGCATTCATATCCACCGAGTGTGTTAATACAATCCTGTGCGCATCCGTGATCTATAAGTGCGCATTCATCGAATTCTTTCATAAAAGTGGCTGAGAAGCCAGCCTTTTGCACCGAGCTATCGGACACGAACTTCACTAGCAGATGATTGGACGAGGATCTTATATCTGGCGGCACTTTGTATCCGCAAAACACTCCGATTAACGGGCTGTCCAACGTCTTGCCGTCACGCACTTCTACATAGTCATACACGCAAGTCTCGTGATTCTCAATTTCAAAAGACTGGAATTTCAACGCTACTTGATAGTCCACGGAAACTGACAGTCTCCATATGCATTCTTTGTTCGGCTGATAGTCTTCAGGATAATTCGGTGATTCAAGATGTCCATTCGCGTCCAATTCTAGATTTCCTCCGCAGACAGCTAATGTAGAAAAATATTACTGTATTAGATGTTTAATTATAATGGATAATCGCCTAATGATTTTCTCAGTACCTTCATAATTTGCTACAAATCCACGATGCCCCTTAGGATTAGAGGAAATATAAGTAACCAGCATACGACTCCCCGTAGACACAATTAAGTCGTGTATCTTCCCAGAACCACAAAATTTCCCCAAAAGTGGAGATTTATGCCAATAACCGTCACGGATTTCCAAAAAATCCGTACGACATTCCTGGGACTTGACAATGTCCAGTTCTGTAATGTTTAAAATGATACGTTCGCCATGTGTGGCTGTAATTCTCCATTCGCATTTTTCTCCTTCTTCGGGCGGATTTTGGCTTAAATATGATGGTGAAGAAAATGTAGCAAAATTTGCTTGAAACGTGCGTCCACATTCTAATAAAACAAAATTGATTATTTAACATCATTATCACATAAATATAATGTCGCTACCGTCACAACCAATATAAATATACAGGTTAGATAACTTACTATAGCATTTGTAGAGTAAATTTGTTTGAGAAATATCCCCCTCGCTTAACTTAATACGCTGTCCAATCTCTGGTCGTTTCTTCCCAAGTCCTACATTGGGCTGGATGGTATCCAGGTAGGTACCTTTGGAAAATGTGTTTCGTGCATAATGCATAATGGAATCGTAGTCGTATTGTAAACCCAACGAATTAACTTCTTCTTCCGTGAGTTTATTGAAGTTGTATTCCTGGCCTAATAAATATAGCTATATTTAGCGTCAAGTCATGTAATATTGAACAGTAGATGAGTAAAATATTTCATAGGTTACGGAGAGGATTGGGAAAACGTGCTGGACGGCACATAAACCAGCGGGTCATTAGGCTAAACGTGGTTAGTACTCACATTAGGAGATTAGGTGTGTGTGTGTGCGTATGAACATTCATACATGTGTGGGTGCCCTAGTTATGATATATGGAGTGGCCGGTAGGCATAGCCACTCCATGTGAACAAACTTTCATCATTAACGTGCGCAATTATCACACTTTACCGGTCTGATAATGAACAAGTAATATCTTGCGCACAGCACTTACCATTCATAATATTCTCTTTGACAATGATAACATGCCGATCCCTGTCGGGACGGGTGTGTTCATGCCAGAAGCCCACTACGTGGCCGAGTTCGTGTACAACTATTCCAAATTTATCGCAGTTTTTACCGATGCTTATAGCCTGCGGTCCATTACCTCTTTTGCCAACAAAAGAACAGCATCTAAAACAAACATTTTTACGTAAATCGATACGGCTGTTAAAACATACCTTGTCTGCGAACTTTCTAAACTATGTTGTCATCTATACATACATACATTGTGGCTCCGATTTCTCAGTAACATATACACACACAGAGGCAGAGAGAGAGAGAGATGTGCTCGTATAATGTAGTACAGTATGTGACAAATTAGAACTCACCCACACGGACGTTCAGTGAAAACGATAAAGTTAGGATGTTCCAACGGTGACCGCTCCACAAACTTGACACAGGTGAAATTCTCCCAGTGACGCATGGCCTGCTTGAACAGGGCCTTGTGGGCCCCACTAAAATTACCGTCTATTTCATAGGGGATGACACCGTAGTCCCATACACGTTCCTTGCGTGCGGTCGCGGCACGCGTCACTCTACGATGAATTTCATCCTTGTGCTCATCATTGTAATCGACAGGTACACTGTCATGCTGAAAAGCAGCTTTCGTTTTTTGTTTTTTCAATAATCTACCTGCATTTTCGAATAACGGTTCGAACTCGTGAACAGGAATTTCCAACGGTTCAATTTTGTCATTTGTAAAATTCCTGGAATCGGCCGAAGTGTCATTATGTTCCGAAGTAGTATTCAATGCTACGTTTGAATTCAATTTAGCACTGGAATACACACGTATATACAGGTATTACAATTACAAAGGATTATATTTTACTAAATACGCGTCCTTACCTGTCATTGCCTCTTCGTTTCTCGTGTTTCCTTCGGTGTCGTTTCTTTGCAGCTCGTTTCTTATTTTTACTCTCTTCAGAACTTCTTCTACTGTGTCTGAATTTAACAGACTGCGTAGTTATTTCTGCCTCATTTGAATCCAGCTCATGTCTCGCTGTTTCGTAGATTTCCCGATTATTACTTTGTGTTTTCACAAGTCTCTCCTGTACATCGTCCCTGATTCTCTTGTCTTGTTGTTCTTGCACTCTATACTTGTTTAAATCACTATTAAGCATCTGATTTTTCTTACTCGTCTCGTCGATAACACCGTCGTTATCAATAGGGTCATTGTAATTTCTTTGCGTCACAAATATTGACGGTTGCTTTGTTTTCGTTCTGATGTACTCAGTTAAACCTTCCTCTTCGATCTGTAGACCTTCTAGAACTTCTTGTTTATATTTTTCCACTTCTCGTTGTAAATTTGACTCTTCTTTAAGTAATTCTCGTTCGTAGTCGACGTTCGGCAAGGCAATGTCTCCCATAAAACCACCTGCAACAATATTTTCTTTTTAATTAACTTAATTTGGTATTTAAAAAAATTAAATACATTTCTGTAACGTTCAGGACAACTGTTATACTTAATAAGACAAAGATTCTGGTTACAAAAAGTGTTTTATTAAACTTTATACCGGTTTTAGCACGCTTGATAAAAACATAATAGAAGTCCTACTTTATTATACAAAAAATGACAGTACTGTTGCGATAGACAATAAAACAACGTTATAAAAGGAATTCACCTGGAATGTAATGCTGTTTTTATCTCAGGCGATTTCATCTGTCAAACATAACTACTACACGCGCAATTCAATGTGAAATTATGTAACCGAGGCAGTAAAATTAATTTCCCAGCAAATAACGTAAAATAGATAAACGACCACTAACAACTTTTATGAAAATTTCAAACGCAAATTTCACTAATAACAATAACATTTAATATGCATTTTAAGCGATATGCATACATCGATAACGCTTTGTCGAAAATCGATTAGCGAAATCGGCAAATTAAAATTCTTCTAAATCGATTTATCTATATTGAACAAAATATTGCGAATGTCGCTGAATAACTGTGATACATTTCAAATTACATATACATATGCAATTTTGTTGATAAATAGAACTAATATTATCTATTTTTAACTTTATACTTTTGTTTTTACAATAATTCAAGAAATAAAGTTTGAAAAGAATCATAACAAGAATTCTGGGAAGTTATCCAGAGTTTATCCAAAGTATTCATACTTTATTTATCAAAACAACAAAAACTGACAACACTTTCCTTGAAAATATACATATACATTTTCGCTGTCAATATTTCTTCAGTAAATAGACAACAGAAAATAAAAACTTCAGCTGATATGAATATGAAGCAGGCACTGGGAAGTAAGTTATTTATGTCTTGATTTATTTACCCTGTGCAAATACAGACACACAGATAGACACATATGTTACAATATTATTTCCTGTCCAACATACATCAACACACCATCCCCCTGCTCCTGCACACCATTATGTGAAATATCGAAACGGTAGTTACAGTAACAGTTATACTCTCTGTGTGTATATGTGGTATGGACATGATAAGGTAATATTATTACCTTGATACATAGTATCAATTTATGTGCAAAACACCCAGTCATATTTATAAACTAATATTGTCCAATAATAACAATATTACCTACGTGTATATCTGTTTTATTTCTCACTTTGTGTATCTGTTAAATCTACCCTAAGTTGAAAATAATGATTTGATGATATCAGCGGAAAGTGCAAATATCTGCCGGTGCTAATGTCACTTTCAGTATTACACTACCGCTACCAACCATAGCACCATCTATGACAAATTAAACAAAACATGCAGTGCTACTACCGTGTCTATATATCATTTCCACTAAAATTAATAACTGCTGAATTATTACCCAGCCAAAATAAATAAACGCCATATTAAATACGGTTTCATGCATCATAAATCTTTTTGTGCAAGTTTTGCTGAAGTAATATTAAACACTATTAATCACTAAGGGACTTACTTTTTAATTTAATTAAATATTATCTACCGAAATTACCAATTTTTTGGTAGTTACTCTGAAATTATAAACCGCAACGCATGTAAAACGTATGCGTAAAGAGCGTAGGTATTTACATATTCAAATTTGTGTATTCAAACAAGCAAAAACATTGGAGACACAATCATGAAATCATTTGCAGAATTTTTCTGGGTATCCGCAAAACAATAACAAACAATATAATATATGTACTCTGAAATGTTAATTTCTCTCTGTGTGCACACATGGGGTATTCAACATCTGTTGATAATTACACACTTTCATATGTATACATTTAATAAGGATCAAGATCATCCGTGTATTTAACATGTAATTCGCTTTTACATTTCAACCAGGCTATAATTGGAAAAAATTCTCATGCCACAGAAATAATGGTCGTACATTTCCATAATGCACGGGTTTTACCCAATTATCCTACTGTACTTGATAGTATTACCTATTCGTGCGAAAATAGTTCTTTCCTTTGTAAACAGAATTATGTTTAAATGAGTCAGACTGGACCATAGCATTGTAAGCACTTGCTTGTATTTAAGTAGTATTTCTAATAACTGTTCTTCTTAGCTGGCTTTCCCGTTGCTAGTGGGAAACTGCAAATTGCCAGCTTAGAATGTTAGCTATAATCCTATAATCCTCAAAATCAGTGATTGTAAAGAGGTACGTAGTTGGATTCATTGTAATACTAATATTCCCATGTGTAACTGTGTGTAATATCATAATGTACAGTGTAGCGAGTAATACTTAGTGTAGGTTCTATATATGTATGGATGTTCTGTGGTAGTATTAGCAATAGTAGTAGTAGTAGTAGTAGTAGTAGTAGTAGTAGTTGAACGACAGTCCAGGCGTGTTGTCCGATTAGTCGGTTCGATGTTACGACCGTTACAACTGTCATTTGCATTGCTAGTGATTAAAATCAACCCCTGCACCACGCCATTTGAAATGTGCACATTGCATTATGGTAATTTTACGAGTTGCAACTCGACCAGTTCCTGGTGAATGGTCGAACTAGAACGCTCTCTCAATAGAGTTTTACATTCGTAAGCTCCCCGGACTGAGACATCAACTTCGTAAAATATACCTGCACAGATGTCTTCTTCTTATACCACGATAAACAGGTATAATGGCTTCCCATTTTACCTTAGTTTCTTCAACAAGTTTCAAATATTATCAACAATAATTTTTTTCCAATTTTTACTATTCATGATATTAATGTGCAATTTATAAATACATTTACCATATCTTTATAACTAAAATAAATTCCAGTTATCAGTAGTTCGAACGAGATTAAAGCAGTTTTTATCAGTAATAACATTATTGAAACATATATCGATAACTCAATGTAGCATTTATTATATATAAATGTTATTTATATTTTATGTTATAACTGTAATATCAAAGTAGTTTTCCACGAAATTAATATAAAACTAAATTGTAAGTGACCTTGGGTACCGGGTGCCGACATGAAAATAAAAATAAGAAAATGCATCATTAAAATTCACATGAATGAAGTATGTATAAGTCAGCAGCGAGTGTGCGCGAGGAAATCTGGAGTCAAATTTCGTCAAATATCGTGTGACGCTGAAGGTCCACAACGGGGCACCGCCGGGTCACCCAGCTGCAGATAGCCACGGATCAAGGGCGGACGTTACACACAGATTGTCGTCAAACAACTAACGGCATATCAGCCAACTACATATTACAACTCGACCACTGCACCACACACACACACACATACACATACGCATTGCTACATTCGACATTCGCCATTCGCACTCACATCAACCACGCAAATATAGGAAAATCAATTACACACAGCATATGAAGACTTTATATCTACATACATATATATCTGTACACAAGTTCTACTTACAGTTCATAATAAACAATACCATCACGCCTGTCCACACTTTCCAACAACAAGTGCATATTATTGACTTATTGTTACGCACGATTTCAAATAAAAATACACCAGGTGTTTCTATTTAGAACAAATTTGTAATGCAAATTGATATGAATTAATAAAATATGTACAGAAATGTAAGGGGAAGTTTCAAGTAATCGCCACGTGGATGAAATTTCACTCTTAATAAATTAAACCTTTTCCATAGCTGTATACGAAAAACTAGCCTCAATAATCTTTTGAAAAAACATTACTTACCAAATGTAAGTAATACATATGAAATTTTTTATGTCTGCATGGTGTTATTTATAATAATTACTGATGTGTAATATAATAGTTTAATGACCTCATATATGGAATACTTTATATCGAGATATACTCGTCATATTATGGAAGAATATGAATTAATATCACGTGATGCTGGTTTATTTACAGTACATTGATTTGATTATGTTGATTTATTGCACTTGTACATGAGAAATGCAAAATACAAAAACAATAACACACATACAAAGACCTTACAGCACAAATTTATATTAATTTATAAGACACAGCGAATTAATTATTTCCAAATTTGTTAGACGTAAGGAAGAATGTAAAAAATACAATTTCAGAAATAATAATGTATGTATAGTAATTATATAAATATAAACGTGTACTTCTGATTCGGAAACATATTTGTAGGCGCTCGTAATTTCTTGAGTATCTTATAAATAATTCCGTTGATTTGAATAACAGCGATATTTCATTATTGATTGAACATGCAGTATAACTCTTGCACATTTCCTTGAGATATTCGCATCAATAGTTTACAGGCCAGTATATAGCCAGTACATAAAGTCTGTAGCCACAGGGAAATCAACAGCTTCTAGGAATTAAATTCTTTTAACAAATGTCACACAAAATTACTAACGGAAAAACATACTAGTTTTATCACGAATAGATATGTTATTAATTCAAACAAAATATAACTATAATATTTGTCATTCTAATATATAAATAACTACAAATTGAAAATGATAATTTTGTTTGGAAACAGGATGTAAAACATCGTTATAAACGTATGTTTAAATTAAATCAAATGATATTTGTCGTCGGTACAACATTCCACTTTAAAATTATGCAACAGTATATACATACACGTGTATGTAATACGCAACCATCCGGTTATAACGAAACATTTTAATATAAAACCATGTCATATGCAGTGTATCCTGTTTCCTCCAAAAATGTTTGACAGTTTTGTAATGTGTTGTTTCTAAAAATTACATTACTGTTTTTGTGTGAAGCAAAAGTTGTTTGTAAATTTAATTACATTGACATATATATTCTCAAAAATTCAATGACTTTTGGCTAGACGTGTACGTCAGCAAAAAAATCAAATCGTTCAGTATAGGTTGTCAACATAAAAAGTGTAATATGCCGAAACGAAATTTGATTATATCCCAATTTTGTTCCATCATGTAAAAAGTAAGTAAATTATTATAACACACAGAGGCGCACACGTACATAGAAGCGAAGGGTGTACCTGAATATATTGTCTGGCATTTTAACAGCCTGCAGTGAACAATCATGGACAATATCATAGGGGTGGCAAAAACATCGATCGTGATTTACCGACAAACCGCAGACTAATTTTTGGTGGACAACAGTATATGTCCATTTAATTCTTGATTTGTAGCGTTCTATGTTTCACATATAATAATTATATATGTATGGTATACACAATTTAAGTTTAGATCTATAATAATGATAAGAACCTGGATGTTATTATTCACTACATTAGATACATGATGTTGCGAAGTATATTAGATGTAATTTGAAAGATAAATGTGCTGTTCGAAACGTTTTACATTGTGCCCGAATTACCTTCTATATCCTTTGGATAAATTTATCTGTTGGTTAGAATATAGTATAGGCTGAAACTAAATCGAACGAGTTAGCGAACCAGCGCACGGTTGTGACAAGGCCGGTGGGTGGTATAGTTCTGTCACTGGCATAGCCAGCCACGCTCCGGCTAGTTTCGGAGGGTTCAAGTTGCTACCTGCACACTGCAACTCAACAGGAAACAGGAAGACAACAAAACCTACGCCACCAACAGGATGTCACAAGATTTGCATGAAGTCAAAAGGAAATTTAATAATTTAATAATAATTTAACTTAAAATAACTGTTGCTTCTTGTTTGCCACTTGCAAATATAATGTCATTTGCACTCTACTTTTAGAGCGAAGAAAATAAATAGCAAAGCAAAATTCAACTTGTACCCTCCCTCATCTGTAGTAACACTTTATTTACAACAAACAAGAGCTTCAACATACTAATTATCTAGAATTCAATTAGAATCCAGTCGTAATATCGAAATAGAAACTCATGTTCGACATTCGATTACATGCAATCGTATTGACATATGTCAAAGCGATTTCTACAATGTACACACCACAGTGATTTGCACGCAAATATATTAACTATACGCGATGTTATCAACTATCTACTAATATGAAAATAAGTTTCTGTAACTCATCACCAGAATACAATGAACTCTACAGAATATTACTTATTGTTTTATATAAGTAATATGAATATCACCAGTGTCACATATGTGTATAGATGTATGAAATATGAATTTTAAATTATGTATCCATTAATCTTTCGGCCGGGAAGCAACAAATAATGAAGTAGCCTTGTAGGACCAATAAAATACAAAAAATATATTAATGCACTCTATCCATTCGCATGCAACCCGAGCCTCCCAAAAAAATGTCTTGACAGCAGATTATTTATCAAAACGTCGCTCGACATAAAACCCTGTGCAAGCTCATTAATTAATCGTCTAGGTATGCGTAAACCCTTCAGCTGAATATAACGGAAGAGGAAAGAGGAGTACAGCTTGGAGGAAGTACATACATAATCTTTAGTGTGGCAGTAACACGGGCTGAGGAGAGATTGAAGCGGAGAGGAAAGGGTTGTATAGTTATACAGTACCTGCTACATACATAGTATATATATAGCAACCAACACAGTGTTATACTGTGCGGTACTGCGGCCTGAAGAACCGTCGCAGCAAGAACACTACAACATGATTCACAAACAGCTTTAGTAGCATTATTGATTACAAAAAGCCATGGTAAATGATGAAGCCCCTTGCGGCACCATTCCGTTGGATTAGAGCCTCCAGACAGGACCGCACTAAGCACTAGTACAGACAATCTACTACGAATAATTAGCCCCCCTCTTCTATCTGACGTTACTTAGTAGCCACAGTTTCGCGATGCAAACAAAAATAATCACAAGCAATCAATTAAACGGCGCTAAGCATTTAGAGGAAACATTCCCCTCATTTTAATCTTAATTAAAATCAATGCACAAAATCCTCTTTTTAAATCCTAACATTTACATCCCGTTAACAACACTCGAATAAATTTCGGAAAACTGGATAAAGCCGGTGTACGGGTATACTTTTGAAGAATGGGCCATAAAGGGATATATGCGTACATGTGCATACCAACGCATAAAAAATGTTATATTATTTTTTAAATATACATATTGTCGTTACATGTATCAGTGTTTGGGTTATTTAAAAAGTTCAGTTCATGACCGTAACGACCTTACTGTACATCTAAATAGATACGAAACTTGTGTGATCTGGCAACACCCCAATACCAAACATTTATATGATGATATTCCCAACTGAAAACAGTTATCCTACTGACCTTGGATAGTACATGTGATGATACGTTTTTATTACGCATATATAAAACTTCAGGAACAAATGGAGAATGTTTGGAGGGATCATACGATAACAGAAGGATTACTTCCATTACATCACGTTTCCATAAAATATAAACCAATACACTCTGCCCAAAAAACCATTGCGCACGGCACCACCAGAGAATAAAATATACATCCGAATTTTATGACAATGAAAATATACATACATTCTCGTACGGTAAAGCTTAGAAAGATCATAACAATGATTTTCATAATATCGACATAAAATCTACGCACATAGTGCCACAAAGCAAACAGCAACATATCCGATCAAATCCATAATCCATAGCGAGTTGTCAATAAATATATTCGCTATGCAAAATGTGTATACATCATCCGGCATATGTCAGTGTTTTAGTTTTCATAAACGTGCGAATATAAGCGATATTATTCATTCCAACAGAGCTTCATTTAATTATGCACAAATCTATTCTACAAAACAAGCTATAAATATAGTAGAGACAATATAATAGTCCATGCATACATAAAATGTATGATGAATATGTTGCATATAATATTCAAGCCAACATTTCCGCATAATCTGATTGTATTAATTATTTCATTATAAATTTGCTGCTACAATAAGTTAAGTAATTTAATAAGTAGAAAGAAAAATTTCAACTTTTATGTTTCGAGGTAAAACAAAATTAATTGCATAATTAAATACAGAAGTACACCTTGCGAAAGAAATATATTGCCAATGTAATATAATAAATTTTATATTAATGATAATAATTTAACAGAACATTTAACAGTTCTTGGAAACTGTCGTCGGGTATGTTTAAAATATGAAACATGAGTATTGTTGTTTATTCCACTAAATAAGTGTGAACTGATTAATTACTTTCCTCGAATTATGAGTAATCTTGTTGTTTTAATGTACAATTAACAACACCTAATATACACAGTATATTAATTGAATTATTTCACAGACTGTGTTTTTATAAAACAAGGAATAAAGTAATTTATATAAAATATAACTAGTTAATATAAACATACATATGACATATTTATATGAATATGATACGATTAATATTAATTACTAGATGCAGATGATAGTGAAATGTAGAGGACTGTTGAAAGCAGTCGAGACAGTAACATATTTCTTGCTAATGTGGATCATAAAGTGTGTGTGTGTGTGTGTATCAGGACAATGGCGTGTGGGTGTCAGTGGTGTTACTAAATGGCTAGCAAGGATCATCCCTTATCGTGCCAGTGTGAGGGAGTCAGTGTCGCCCGCAGTCTCCGCGGCCACAGGTCGGTGTGATGGACGAGTAGCGACGTCTACAACGATGACGACGATTCTGTAGTACACTTGAAGCCATCAGCCGACGGTAAATCCCAGTTTAATTCGGGCCAGGCACCTCTATTAGTCCCACAATCCCCTCACTCCATTATCGTGTCGTAAACAGTCAACCGTGCGTTTCCGAAGATTCTGATGAGGTGGTACATCCGCGGCTGACGCGCGATTGATAAGAGACCTAACCCCGAGTTTCGTCAAGTTTAATATCGCCCATTCACTTTATATCATTCCAGACATACCCAAATTACGCCCATTTTCCATGAAAATTAGATTACTCTAAAATTTATAATAATATTACATGTATACAGTCGCAGATGTAGAATATTTCACAGCCACTGTCTGTGTCAATTGTGATAAAGTAATATTGTCCGTACATATAACACAGTGCTCATTAGAAAACATTGTTCAAAACAAAAGAAAAACTAAATAGATATGTAACTATTTCAAGATAAAAGTGGACCGCAAGTGTCAGTAAACCACAGAGGGCAGAAGAATAGCTAGATAACACATTGTATTTTTAAGCCCCGTTGAATAGTTGATATCTTGCGTTTCAGTATTACATTACAATGTGTATAATAAACATTTGAAATTATGCAAAAATACTAGTGCAACGTCAATAGCATCGTGTGAATAGAACTGTTTCTATGTTATTGATTGTATAGGAACGGTGTTGATATATCAGCTGATTCTAAGTTCAAAGGTACCACACACAAATGATCAAATGACAGAACACACGTAGTATCGTATGAATTAATTTTATAGCCTCGAGAAACACAAACAAAGCACCAGATCCTGCAAATCTCTGAAGCAATTAATTACTACCGTTACAACTATCTTGTTAACACAGCACAAACCTTCGTGTAGACAAGCCGATGTTGCTGTTTAATTAATGATGACCATTCAGATGAATTTGTCGTTATAATACCACGTACGATGAGGATCCTCGACGGAAATCCAACAGGGATTTATATTCATTAATGACAGGGATAGAGAGTAAAATATATGTCACATTTCAGTAACTAGTACTACTATGTCTACCTGCATCACTCACTCACTCATTCGTACAAGTATGTATCTCTAATTCTTCATTTCTAATATGCTACAATTACATACAATTACTACTTTTCTACACTACATGTAACTGTTGAACCTCGTTTCTTTTTATTACATAAGTTACGCGCTAATTTTAATCGGAAATATGACGCTGTAATTATACCGCTGAGTTATTCCATTATAATAATTAGGTTTAATTCCTGTACCTACTTTGTAAAACAACACGCTTTACGTAACTGTACTCTACGTTTAATGGTTATTCAATTCGTATGATAAACATGTCTGTTGGAATACATATACAATTTTTCTCTTTAGATTTCTAAAAAAACATAGGTATGCATATATGTACCTTTCCAACTTAATATATACACAGATTTAAAATTTTATTTTTCATATATGTATTAAATTACAAATACATTAAATAGAAATTATAGTAAAACCGATAAGAATACATGTATGTATATAACATATACATTCAGTTCAGAAGACAAGAAATTAATGAATATACTTTATTCGTTGACCCTGCCAAGATAATATTTCATTAATAGAAAGAGATATTTAAGGAACTTTGTCGTTTTGCTAACGATCAAGTTTCGTACAATACATTATAAATAACATCTATGTACAATTCATCATTGCGAAAGTTACAGAGGGCACGTCGCAAAGTTTCATAAAGTTTCAGCATTTCGGACGGAACATCAGTTGTTAGGTTGTGTATAATAATTATATAAGTATTTATGTATGTATGTGTACGTTGGTATTGTTATATACGAGTATATTTATAAAATATTAGTTAGTTATTACCTGCTTTGCATGGATCCAAATCAACATCGGAGGAGATTTTTCTAGGAAACCTGGTTGTAATGAGTTCATCTGCTGTGTACTTGGAACCCTGTCGATGCCGTTGTGTTATCGTATTGTTGGCATCAGTAGTGGACAAAGCCAACGAACTAATGACATGTGCACACAGTAATCCGCTTAATATATGACACCACATTTTCGTGCAAGTCTATCAACGTGCCGTTCTCACAATCTACCTAGTCATTTCACTTGTACAACGAACTTGGAGGAAACAACACATTTCCTTCTGTCTAACACACGGCACGAGTGCTCATGATGGTTGTTCGACAAGCAAACAGACAAACAGACTTGACAGACAACAGTGTATGTAGAAATACTGGAGATAGCGTGGTCGGGTGGTCGACACTATCTGTTGTTATGTTGACAATTGTGACCAAAGATCATTCCATTATATTCCGATGTCCGATGTTAACAATACCTCTATATATCGTGTATATTGTGTATGCGCGCGTACACCTTACGAAACGAGGACCCAAACTGTACTGTAAACTTCAGTTTTCGGTCGTGATGTTACATAATTCCGAAGCAAGTAAAGAACGCGCGCAACATGTAAACAAACAAACAACCGCACCGCACGAAGTGACAAACCGAATGGATTTTAAACTAAATGTACCATGCGCTTTTCTGTTACTTGTATGTGCTATGGATGAATGAAACACACAGATGTTCAGCCAGCCAGAGTTTGAGAGAGTAATGCTAATTAAAAAAGCGCGCGCGACCGTCACGACATACAAGTCAATCAGTCACTGTCACTAGCGGTAAAGAGTTCATTTGTATACAAATTAAATGTATGTACCTACTCGTGTGTGTTCCTCTCTTGTACCTACAACAACCACTGCGGATAATAATAAATAAACACGTTATAGAACGACGCGCGCGTAACTGATGTGAAACTTTACGTACGTACGTCGAACCCCCTCACGATGCGCTGACTCTTGTGTCCGTCCGTCCGTACGATCCGAAAGACAGATCAAGACTCACGGTCGGGCGTGCCACAGGCAACAGGGGCCCTCCGGGTCGGTCCGAACGTCCGCCGGTGCGTGAGGGTGGCTGTTCTTGGTGCCGCTGCGCATTCCGCACGTTCTCTCGGATTTGTAAATCGAGAACACGTTACAAGCATTCGATGGTCATTGATACGCGATCTCGTGACTGCTCTCGCATCACTTGGCACTTGTAATTATTGATATATTTCAAAACACGCGCTCTGTAACATTTTACATGAAATGTATGTTATATCATAAATATTAGTATATACAAGTATATACACACAGATTAATAACCAACAAACTCTGTTAGTAGCTAAGAATTTTTTGTTAAACTTTTCTGTTTCTCACATCCAACCACGCATTCACGTTATTTTTTTCATTTTGTGTTTCTAAAAACAAAACATTGTTTTCTAAATGAAGGTTTTTCGTCTTAATTTTAAAACTGAAAGCATCACAATGACTGCTTCTATGTAGATGAGAGATTACAAAATTCAATTTGTTGGAATAATAAACACTCAGAAGTTTAATTTAATATTGCAAACACTGAAGCGGCACTGTCAGTGAGAAATGAAAAAAGTAGAAAATGAAATTAATGGCGCTTTTATAAATGAAAGCAACACATTTGATAAATAGTCTTCAAACTGAATAAGATAACATAATAAAATACCAGAAATTTTATCTCGACACTGCAATGCTTTTTAATTACTTTCTGAGTTTTAATTGAATTTCTGTTGAGTAAATATACTACATTATATATTATAATTTATTTTTAAAATATAAACTCAACACTAGTCAAATTAGATTGATTACAATTAATTAACGTGTATGAAAACAAAAGATGTTCGTTACTAATTTCTCACGTTTAAATAAAATTTATGCATATAATTTGCTTTCCTAAACGATACACTGTGCATTGTACTGGTCATTAAAAGTAAAAACTGTAATATAAAATTATTAGTATTTA
>JAGJTL010000111.1:2214898-2230732 GCA_022063505.1 Calosoma granatense | reverse complement strand
GTTTTATTTATGTATATAAATACACTGACATAAGATTAATTCTTTATTTCTCTCCATATATTTCTTTTTGTACTGTGATTATATATATATGAGGAGTAATTTTGAAACTGGTGCATTTGCGCAGTTGCACTCCTGTTTACTTGTTGACATGCACTGAAGGTGCAAGGTATCAAGTTACCTGTCAACTGTCATGTCAAATGCGACGAAATCGTAAAAATTATCTGGTACTTAAAACAGTCAATAAAATATTTAGTAACGCATAAACACTGCTGTAAGTATCATTAATAACTGTACAATTCAAACTTACCACCATATAAGATGTATTCTTGATATTATAATTAAATAAGCTTTGACAAGCATAACTGATATTAAACATCCTTGAATTTTATTTACGTCAGCCGCTTGCCTTGAATAATCAACATGGTAATATTCTTATATTTTCTCATCATTTATATTAAAATTTACAATACAGTTATTCATATTTTCCGTAGTGTAATGTTCGTAGTTTTTCTCAGAATTAGAGAACAGTAATTAAATTCGTATTTCCATATATGTTTAATATAAAATTATCATATAACCTAGATTTTGTAGATAAGCAATGTAACATTTGATTTTTTCTTTCAGATGATCAAAAATATACTTGTTGCATCTAACTTATGCAAGCATATTGTTACTAGAAAAGAATTTATTTTATTACGTAATATGTCTACTGAAGCTAACGATGTAATTATTGAATCGATTAAAGATAAAGGAATAATAACATTAAATCGACCAAAAGCTTTAAATGCCTTAGATCTGTCAATGGTGAAGAAAATATTACCCACATTAATAAGATGGGAACAGGAAAAATCACTTGTCATTGTGAAGGGTGCGGGTGAAAAATCATTTTGTGCAGGTGGTGATGTTAAATCTATTGCACTAGCTGCCAAGAAAGGCGAACCGCTAGGAAGTGTGTTCTTCAAACATGAGTATACAATGAACGGTATTATTGGCACATATAAAATTCCTTATGTTGCATTTATCGACGGAATTGTGATGGGTGGTGGTGTTGGTTTGTCAGTGCATGGACATTATCGTGTTGCAACTGAACGTTCGTTATTTGCAATGCCCGAAACACAGATTGGTTTGTTCCCTGACGTAGGAGGCTCACATTTCCTCCCCAGATTGGGTGGTAAATTAGGGCTGTATCTTGGATTAACGGGCCAACGATTGAAAGGCTACGATATACTGAAAGCCGGTATAGCCACTCATTATGTAAATAGCACAAGCTTACCTGATTTAGAAAAACAATTGTTAGAATGTTCTAATGAACATGACATAGATAAAACGTTGAAAAAGTTTTCTGTCGATGCTGGAACAGATTTTAGCTTAGCGCCACATATAAAACAGATAAACAAATGTTTCTCTGCATCTACTGTAGAGGATATTGTAAAGGAACTAAAGAAAGATAATTCAGAATGGGCACGGAGCACGTTAAAGTTGTTGTCAAAGATGTCGCCAACAAGTATGAAGGTGACTAAAGTCTTACTGGAACGTGGAGCGCAAATATCCTTACATGAATGTTTGCAAATGGAATATAATGTAGCTGTTAATACGCTTGCCAAAAATGATTTCCATGAAGGTAAAGTAATACCTTGTGTTTATATAATAAATTTATACTGATAAGTGTTTTATTTTCTGGAATAGGTGTCCGTGCACTTTTGATTGACAAAGATCAAAGTCCTAAATGGAAACCTGCCACGCTGGAAGAAGTATCTGATGAATTAGTAGAATCACATTTCGTACAAGTATCTGAAGGTCTCGCTCAAGAGTTGAGAAATAAATTGTGATAAGGTTATGGTTATATGTATTTTCTATGGTAGATTGTTATTTGATTGCATAATTTTATATCTGTTGTTTTTTCATTGTAATAATAAAATACATTTCCTGAAATAAATCTTTATAATTTATTAATTAAATGCAAAACAATCCACAAACGTATCTAAAAAAACAATTATATTCAGTCCCATCGGAGAATTGTGAACAGAACAATGGTTCGTACAGGATAAATCTTACAATACAATTAGTTAATTAATAATTTTGTAAGGAATCATTCACCAGTTAAAAAAATAAACTGAAAAGTGGCCTAATATATAAAACACGACACTTGTCATTCAGAAACAAGATAATAATGGGCGTTGTTGGAATTAAACAGGGAGTCAGGGAAGATTTTGAAGAAAAAAAAAACAATCTTTTCACAACACAATACGGAAGTGATCCAAGTTCATTCTCTTTTTAGTATAAAATGATCTAAAAAGTAACACATCAACATCACGTAACAGGCAAAGCATGAAATTTGATTCTGAATTGACGACTGACTGACTGACTGATTGAGTGGATGTCGGTGTACGTACACCGATCAACTATCAGCTGCCAAGTGGTGCGGATGTGTTATATCTGAGTAAATAGTTTTTTATAAGTTCGGATTTGGATTGTGGAAAACAAATTCAATCGATGTATTGCGCCAACCAACGGAAACCCTCACCATAGCCCTGTCGTTTAAGAACTGAACACATGAATAATTCTAGTGGACGTCCTGCTAATTCTGTTCGTGGCACTTTACCCTGTAATACAGTGATTTATTCTTGACTTGACACTTGACAATTACATGCACACACACAGGAAACACATACAAATATATAGGTACACGGTGCGGTATACATACCTTTCCTGTTGTCTGTCCATATAGAGCGAAGTAATTTCTTAATTCATCTTCAGACGCTGCGCCAGATACATCGATTTTATTGCCCAAGATAAGAACAGGACAGTTTGACAGAGTTTCGTCTGTTAGTAAAGAGTCTAATTCCTTTTTACTTTCTTCAAAACGGTGACGGTCAAAGGCATCGATTAAGAACACAATGGCATCAACGGCTGGGAAATAATCTTTCCACACACGTCGGGCTATGAATGAATAAACAATAAGAACAGTGTCAGCGTTAATAAATCAGAACATTGTCAACAGAATAATTACCTTGAGTATGACCACCTAAATCGAATGTTGTGAATCTCATATTGCCAATAGACAGTTCTTCTGATGCTGAAAAGTGAATAACAACCGTTATAATAAGACTTGTACATGTATAGATGTGTTTTATTATTTATAAGAGAGAAGTGTGTGAAAGCTTACTGGGATGTAGTGTTGGAACGTGCTGCGCCAAACGGTCATCCTTGAGCATGTGAAGGAGGGTAGTCTTGCCCGCATTATCCAAACCCAGAAACAACAACTTTCCAGACTTCTTCCATAAGCCTGCACACACGTAACACAGTGATAGATTAGTATTAGATTATAAGTGCACTTACATTCGGGTAGTGGTGCTACCCGGCTGTTGGTCTCGTCAGGCCACGGCATAGCATCAATCTGATTCGTGTCAATTAAATGTTGAATTAGCAGGGACTTGCCCGAGCCAGGCAAGCCAGTGAATACGTATCTACCTTTTCTATTTGTCAGACCTAATGTTAATTGTTATCACTATAAAATATGCTACAACATTACGTACTAGAAACTAGAGAGAATAAAGCGTGTCAGAGCTCTATACAAACCTAAATATCCTAATACACCAGTGAACCAATCCCAGATAAACATTTTGGCAAATTCTGCAAAATGAAAAATAGTTAATATTCTTTGTTTAAAGACTGATGGCACTTAAAAATAACCTTGATCAAAGTTCCTAATGACTCAGCTGATTTGCGATCTATTTAATTTAAACTGTTTACATTATTCAATTGGAATAAAACCATACATGGATTACTTACTAAATAACATGTTAAACTACAATATTGAACGAAATTATTTCAAATTACTATGCCATATTTCAAGAAATAATGTGACATGAAAAATTTCGTATGGAAATATGTAATACTGTAAATACAATTCGTTCTACGTGAAACGATTCGATATGCTAGGCACTACAAATATTAATAGAACATTCATTGTTCTGACGTATATTTAAAAACAATATATTGACACGAACAATAGCTCTTTGATGAAATAAAACAGGTGCACAATGAAAAACTAATAATTTCATATATGAACTTACATTAAGTTTATCACTTTATACTAATATTACTTATAAATTATATATTACGCACTATTTTAATCACAAAACTAGGCCTCACTCAAACTTACTTTGAGATCAGCCGTCAGTTGTTAGCTGAAAGGAAGCATTAGATATCGTTTCGTTGGCAATAGTGTTGCCAACATAAGAAAATTGATAGAATTTGGAATAGGACTTGTAGTATTTATTAGGTTCTGAATTTTTAAATGTTCTATTGTATGAACATAACACTGATATTATTTTAAAAATCTAGAAGTTTCAAAAGCATTTAAAAATACAAAATATGCAAAGAATATTCTTTTGACATTTATAACGGTTGGTAATGTTTCTTTTGACAGCTAACTGATGATGTCACACATCCGCTTTTAAACGTCAAATAAAATTATGCATAAAAATATTTAACTTAATATGGATCAATGATTATTATATATTTATGGTAAATTAAAGTAATATAATTTTTTATTATACACTGATATTGAAATTGCGTCAACGAATTATTTGCAGAAATAGAGGGAAATTTGAAATCATGTTTACCTACAATATTCGTTTATTTAAAACTGTAAATTAAATTTTAAATAATAATGAAGTATTTGTTTTTACATAACAACGAACATGTATTTTAAATTATAATTATATGAATTATGTCAAAGTTTTAAATATCCATTTAGAAATTAATCAATAAATGTATATTGTTTGTATAGAATATGTTGCCTAGTTTCATAATACTTCAGAAATGGAATAACAGCTGTATAATATAGAGAGCTAATAAAATGTGCTGTTTTGGTCTGCGAAATATATTTTACCAAAAGCATTAAAATGTGTTATTTAAATTTATTTTGTGCCTTTACTAAACAAATTGTTTTATTTGCATTTGTTAAACAATGTCTAAAAAAAGAAGTATTACAAAGAAAATAAATCTGCAATTAGATTTTCCACTGCCTGACACTAATACTTCATCTAGATATACTAAAAATTCAGAAGATACATGTATTCAAGATACGTATTTTGGAGAAAATTTAAAATCGACAAATGAACCAACGGGAGCAAATGAATTTTCTGAACAATCTCCAGTTATATGTGAAAGTGTGTCTGAAGATGAAGATTTTTATTCGGTGGACTGGAGTAAAAGTTCAGGTAGTTCAACATCTGGTTCAGATAATTTAGAAACTGAAGCTACACAAAAACTTTCACATGAATTTGAAAAACTAGAACGTATTTTGTACAATGAACAAGCACCGACATCATGTGATGAAAATGAAATAAAACAGTGGAAAACTAATTTTCCACATCTAAGGTACGTATATATTAAATGGAAATTAATGATGAATATTTCAACTGTGATATTTTTGTAACAGAGTTTCCGGACATGCAATAAATATTCCTTGTTTTCTTGAATGCAATGCAGACAAAAATTATGAAGAAGTAATTGCTGAACATTGTGATTCCTTTACGGAATTAGTAGATAATACTTCTGCTACGAATATAAAAAATTATATTAAAGAAACTGTGATAAATAATATAGTGAAAGAAGTTCAGAGAAAGCATTCCCAAGATTCTCCAGTGCCTTCTCTCTATAGAGAACTAAAATTAACAGAAGATGTTGTGACGTGTGATTGTAGTGCAATGCACAACGAAACAAAATATGTTCCCTGTTCGACGAGTGAACCTCTCTTGCAGGTGTCCTCAATGCCTTTACATAATTCGCCAATGCCTTTTCCAAAATTTGAGTATCAAAGTCCGCTGATGCGTTCTCACATCTCTGCGTCAAAATGGCAACGAGAGAACTCGATGACAGATTATTCATCTTTACCACAGATTGCAAATTCAAATGTGCCTTGTTCTACTAGCGGAAATACTAAGAAACAAAGACAAACAAGTGCAAATAAAAATCGATATTCCGCTAATTTAAGACAGAAATCTAGTACTTCAGCAGCCAAACTGAATACCAAATATATAACAGCATCATCACCCAGAACTAAAAATATTACCTTACCTCCCATCCAGAATTTAAGTTTATCTATCGATGGTGATAAATCAGTATCATCCACACCTAGAAAATATAACAGTAGACCCGTATCACACAAACTAGCGCATTTATCCGAAAACAAGTTGTTCTATAACAATATCAGATATCTAGACAAATAACTGCACTGCACGTGTGTGCGTAACCAACCATTTACTATAAATGTGTGAAATAAAATTTATTTTTGTACTGTATATTTAAATAAATAGACTATTTTAATGAGTCAACGTTCGTTCTTTCCATAATAATGTGACGTTACACTGAAGTAGAATTATATTCCTTTTTTTAATACGTTTATTTCAATTATTGATTCATTTAATGGAAATTTAGTAGCTAATGTTTCAGTTCTGAGAAATTAATAGGTGTTATGTTTAATTTTTAGTGTATTATTTAATATATTTTTATACAATATATGCATTTTATTTAACAATTAGTATAACATCAACAACAATATCTTTAGTAATTGCCCAGTGCAATGTTAATATTAGTAGCCAATTAGCAGCCAATTTAGAGCAAATGTCAGTGTGAAACACTGCAATGTTGTGACAAATTTCAGTAATAATAATAATAATAATGATTATAATTCTATGAACGTCCTGAATGCAAAAGCCACCACTATGTGGGTAGATGCCAACTGTTATATTAACTGTTAGAAAACAACATAATATAATAACACAAACACAAACATGTATTGTGGTATATTTAGATTTTATTCTTGGACTAAACTTATATATCATATATTTCATAGATAGAACAAATTGTCAAGAATACTACTATGTAAAGTAAAAACAAGTCAGATCAGATTGTCATATATGTATTTCTAATTAAAAATGAATATTTGTTCAGTGGTGTTTTAGTTAATTGCACTTTTGCATTTAAAAACATTCTTTATATTTAAAGTAAATATACAAAATCTAAGAGTATCTGCATCAATTAGTTAATTAATTAATATTAAGCAATATACCCACATAGTAATTATTATAGAATGGTGCGTGTTGATTTCTGCACGAACGACTATACTGGGTGATATTGATATAATAAAGTTTTCAACAGGAATAAAAATATGTCTACTTAGTTATGCAACAATCATAATTATATATAAATAACAATAATCTATATATGTATATGAAAACAAATAAACAAATGACTGAGTTAGTTTAGTTAGTTAATAACAATATGTATGTATGCATGTATGTATGTATGTACATACGTGTGTGTGTATGTATGTATGATGATAATTACGATAGCGGACGAGGAGAGGAAGGCTTAGGCATATTATTTATAATAATGTTCATGGTAGTGGTGGTGGGGGGATGGCTTGTCAAACAGGTTACCTAGCTGCATTGACATCTAAGTAATAGTAGTTAATAGTATTTAGTACTAAACAATGCAATTAAAAACAACTGTACACGTGAGTTATTGATTCAATTGTACAAAATCAGCGTGTTCACAGTAATGTTATGTACGATATATCTATATAATACAGCTATTTATAACAAAACATACAGTCTCCAAGTGTAATAGTGTGTGTGTAGTATATGAGTAGATGGAATTCAACTTATATACTGCACATCTACCACTCAATGGAACTGAATGCTACAGTACTTAGAGAGAGAGAGAGAGAGAATGTATGTATGTAGGTACGTATGAGTGACGAGTATGAGCGCTGCGCTTAATTCATTAATATTACGGATGCACTAGAGTTACAGTTAGTAGTACATATACGTATGTATGTACCAACAAATGAACTGTTCAAATAAGGGAACGATGTACAATATTTATAGTGACATTTACAAGTGAACATACCTGTAACAGTCTACAAATTATAAATTTTTGAAAACTGAACAATTACAGTTTGCATTAATTTCTTGCAACTATCAACTAATTATTTACAATAATATCACAATTCATTGTTTATAAATATACACTTTTTACAACTTCTCATAAATAATTGATATTCACAACAATCCATTTAATAAAAATCTATTATGAAAAATTTAAATATGATAATTTTAGGTCTTAATATGATTGCATTTATAAACCCACTTTTGTGACATGTATACATTAACAAATTAATTAATTAGATGTTCTTATCACATTCACAACATAATTATACAAACATTCATCATTTACACTCACAAAAAGCTCGAGGTCTATTACATTATGAACATTTCATAGCTTTACGGCGAATTCAGCCAAAAATATAGTATGTATCATCGTCATCATATACAAACATTCGTAAATACCATGTATGTATGTATGTACGTATGTACGGTATGCATGTAGAGGTTAGGTAGATTAGTAGCACGGATATGCCACCTACTTAGCCGAATAATTATCGATGTGTCTGAAGTTCAAGTACATGACAATTACAACGCACATCTCTCTAGATACGGTTTATTTAAAGCACTGGATTAGTGTTTAGTGTTCAAAGCTATTATTAACAGTTAGTTGATGGTGACGACAATATTCAAGCACACAGTTATTTAGATGCAGGTTAGATATTTAGTTAATTCATTAGTGTAGCGACCCTCGCCAGTTACCTTCGGTACTCCCAGAGTCCAAACCACCAGCCGATAACACTTCAGGTGAACCAGGATATGACATGTTTATTTACACATACTATAGAAAAAAGAAAGATTTAATCAAAATGGAAAGGTAAATACATAACGATAATTCTACCCAATAGTAATAATATAAAGGACATAACTGAATATTGTTCTCACACACACATATGTATACAGTGAGAGATATATCTACGACCAATAATAAAATTATAATAAAATATTTGTAATAATAAAGACAAAACAATGTGTTACTAGAAATATACTAAATTATAATGAGTACCTACTTGAAACTATACCATAACAATAACTGAACTAAGAGAAAGTAAATAAAACAGGAATATCAAACAGTATAGCGTAATACATGCAAACAAACATAATATGTATTTAGATATGATATCGGAATGGTGGATGGTTAGACCAGTGGCGGTCTATATGTAGGAGTAGGGACCATCAGTGAGGGCGCTACACAATAGTAGTCAGGAATTATCATCTTTGTTTGAACCACCCCCACCAGTACCGCTTCCTTGACCACCTCCACCGCGGCCTCTCGCTGGTTTATACTCAAGTCCAGGGTCGAATTGCATCAACACAAAGACCTGTTGGTCAGTTGTCAACAAATCAATGTACAACACTGTACAATACAATACTGACACTCACCTGATCTGTCGGTAACAATTGGAAATCATCTGGCGGGTTGGTAATCACGTAACGTTTGCTGCTTGCATCGCACGACGAACTCGTGTCACGGAATCTATATAATCCAATACAGAGCATACCGTACGACTTTAGGGCTGCCACGAATAAATCTCCGTACTTCCCTGCTTCGCCAAACTGTGCCAGCGGACCATCGTACAATGATATTTGTCCTACTCGGCATCTGTCTCTGTTCGATAAACTGTCTGCAGTGCTATACAAAATATAAAAGCAATATTAAATCACCAGAATTACGTACCAGTTTTGCGGATTGTATACTAAAGAAGCTGTAAGTAATACGTTCAACACATGCCCAAGAGATACAACTCTTGAGTACAAATAATTACCTGTAGCCTCCGCGAAGACCAGCTCCTTCAGCCAAGATTAATTCAAGCTCAGGTGTTGCACCGCCAGTTATTAACGATCGTATTAACGTTAAAGCATTCTGATTGAAATATGTCTGCAAAAGAAAAATTACCATGTAATTACACATAATTTCTCAATGTATATTTGTATTACAGTAGACATTAAGGAGTCGAGCACACTGACGGCGAATGCAGTACCGCATGCGAATGGTTGTGTTAAATATAATTCCGTATCAGGATCATCGTCATCGTCCTGATCCAGAAATTGAACATTACTGTCGTTTACTAATTCTGCAACAAGATAAAGTTTAAATCAGTAAAATATAAGGTTACCCTTTACTAATGAATCACCTGTAATCATAGGCACGTTGGCTCCATATACTGAACCTCTTCTTTGTAAAACAATAGGACTACCGACTGAAGCAACAGTGTCTTGTTCTCCGGATGCCTGACTCAGAACACCTATCGTATCATCAAATGTCATAGCTTTGATATTTAGTGATGCTAAGATTGCTTCCTTGTCGGCTAATGTTGGGTCATCGTTACTTGGAACTTTCGCGGATAAAATACAACACATATCACATAAATTTACATTTACAGCACGCAAATCAGCCCTACTCAACGGTGAACCCTGCAAACACATGCGCAATTAGCGTTAAAATGTATCGGCCACAAGGATGTACGGATGCTTAAATTCTTACATTTAAAACTGATATTTTCGGTAAATTCTGTAACATTTTCCATTCTCTACGAATATAATCTACGGATCCTACTATAACAACATGTTTGAGCTCGTGATAATGGAAATTACTAGCTCGTAACGGCATAACAAGATTACGAAGTCCAATCAGCGGTGAATCAGGATCTGCAAACAGGCACACGACCACGTGTCCATTAAGCACTGTCATGGCCGCCTGATTCCGATCCTTGAGAAACGAGAAAACAAACTGTTGTTAAACGAACACTGTACAAGAATAGAACACTGTATAAATAAATTACCAGTATACAATCTTCTAAGTTTTTCGCGGGTCCCCAATGGAACATCCCTGTGCTGTCGTATTTCATTTCAGTCTTTTCAAAGTCAAAATCTTTAGCCTGATCGTCAGCCAGGCCGACGGGTAACGCTACACCGTTATTATTGGTGTTTGTGCCACCACTACTTCTACTCGTTGGCCTGAAACAGCACCACGTTCACATACATTTTTAACGGTTATTTACGATTATATAGTACTAATTATTAGCAGATGCTAAACAAACGAACTAGAACTACAATATTCAAGCTTAAAGTTCAAGAACATGATCAAGTTAAAGAGGAAGGGAAAATGCGTATCCCATTAAAATTAGTAAATATCTTTATAAGAATTAAAAAATAATTCATTTTACATTCACTTATTATGTGTGTGTGTATGAAAATGAAACGGTAACAAATATTATTTAGATACTATGTCGTGAGAGAGTTTAATCATGCCAGTTATTAAATATTAAACATGCATGCTCATGTACAGCATAACTATTATGTACAGATATTTGAAAATTATAAAGTAATTGAGACAAAGTGTTGATTTGTAGCAAGTCCACCAGCTAGAAAAATCCATTGCTAAGAAAAATATTATTTTACATGAAAATTTCAGATATTTAAACCTGTAAAAAGTTGTTCAAATAAAACTGACAGTGACTACATATTAGAAAAATTGAAACAAACACATATGCGAAAGCTAGAAAATAAAGCAAACTAAAATAACTGTAATCTGATTTGTTCTAAACATTAAATTACACATAGAATCGTGCAAGACAGTGTTAACATATAATATGTTAAAAGAAAATATAGTATAAAAATGTGCAAACATAATAATGCAAATTAGAAATATTAGTTCAAATAAATTAGGGTAAAATAAACATATCCAGCAAATAATAAGCAATAACAAGAAGTAGAAGAAGAATAAGAATGGCAAAGAATTAGAGAAACGGACGACAGATAAATAGTGTTAAGTAGAGCTGAAGCGTACATGAGTTTTTTGACTTCATAGGCAAGATGATAACCAGCATAACTCGCAGTCTCGGTCTCCGGTGGTCTGAAAACAGCAAATACCACGGCTCACAGCACTTTCATAGTAACAAGATGGCCGACGGAACATTTACCCAATCACTCAAAAACTTGTTAATCAATATTTACACAAGAGTATACTGAAGAGATTACAAAATAATAATAATAATAATAATAATAAACTCACATCTTTACATATGTATACATCTTCTGCGAACGAAATTTATTATTATTATTTGAATATAAATAAATGGTAGAATGCATTGTGCTTCGGCACAGTCAATATTGATGTTAGTGCATTCTTAACAGAATCATCATGCTAGATGTGCACAAACTTGAAGTGCACATTATTAGAAGTGGAAGTAGGTACTGTGAGAACAGAGTTATACGACTGATTATTCGCTTTTATAATTCGTGAACTGTTCAAGTACGGACACACGCTCTTGTATGTAGGTATTACTCTTGCTTAACAGGAATGTGTATATACGTACCTTGAGTTATATCCTGGCGATACAACATTCTCAGACGCTGTCCGGTTAACATTTGGTTTAACTTTGTTTACTTGTTTGGTTGAGTTTCCTATTTGTGACACCGGTGTTGTACTATTCCGATGATTACGATGTATTACTAAAAATTGAATTCAATATTTACTGTTGATTTTCAGAGTAAAATCAATTGAATATTTGTGCTAAACACTTACGGGTTAAATCTTCCCTGTCCCTATTGATCTCACCTGTAAAACCAGTAGATTATTTTCTTTTATACAGAATAAAACACTAATATGAGATACAACGAATATGTTAGAAGATAAATTCACTATAACGCTACATAAATTCTAAGTGAACTTTTCGAATACATAAAAATGTAACCAGTTATGGAACAACATTAACTATAACTATACAGTGAAAATCTAATTGCCAGGTCAGATATAATAGTTTGATAAAAAAGGATGCAACAACATCGAAATAAACAGTGAAGCTAATGGAGAGACTGGAATATAGAATGAGATATACGTAGATGTATATACATACATACAATAAATAAATGGGTATAGAGCAAAGTAATATAACGAGTAGGTATACAGGACGGTGGTGAGAAAGAAAGTAAGCATAGTAATGCAGATAATAATTCTGACGTTTGTTGGATAAAATGTGCATATTTAAGGACGTTTATATAGACAACAGACAATGTGTCTGATGAAGGAAGTGCGAAGCAGTGGTTTCGTCTAAAAGAGTAAGTACTACCTCGCACGTGGACCTTCTTGGGCAACTCTGGTGGTGTAAATGTGGGGGGAGGATGGTGGTCATCTGTAATCACAATCGACTAGAATACTATCTAATAAAACGCATCAACAAATATCTCTATAACATTGATTTACATAACATACAATTATGTACGTATATAAATACATGTGTACAATATAATATGAACATTAAACAATTCTCTCATTCGTACAGAACTGAAATATTCACGTTCATATTTATATTGTTATAATCTACTAAATTTGTACATCTATACATTCTATTCCAAATAATTATGTTTCATGTATGTACATGCATTTTATACAGATACATGAATATTTACATAGGTATATAGTTTATACATGTGGTATATATGGAATAGAATGTATATGTACATATTTAGTTCGTGCTACATTTATGACTAAGAAACATCAAATCTAGATGCATTAACCATGTTCCAGTGAACTAGATAGAATAAATATAATACGGCATGCAACAGGCAAAACATCTATGATGTGCATTTCCACAAGCTCATGTCGTCATTCGTGTGCGGTGCAAAAGAAGAAAAGAGATACAGAGAAACGGTGGAGAAGTATTTATATTTGTAGTAGAGAGAAACATAGCAAGATAGAGAGTCAAACAAAATTATAAGATAGTCAAATAAATGTGATGACTTATAATATTTCAAAATAATCATAATATAGTACGAATAATAAAACACTCGATGTGAAAAATATCATAATAATATATCGTGATATATCCCCCATTTTAGTGCTGGCAGAGCATCTGAAACAGAGCCCCACTTACTTGCAAACATGTTTGCGACGTCCTCGTCTGCAGGCCAATGTGTTTTAGCATTATCACAGATATTAAATATCAACTATAGCTCCTATTATGTCATTCAGATATTCGATATAACACAATTTATGTGCACGTACAATCATGGACGATCGATCTAATTATTGCCATTTTTGAAAAAATAAATAATAATAGATAAATAACAGAAACATGATAAATTTTAATTTTAGTTAGTTGCAGTAGTTTTTTTACAGGTATACAGGTTATAGAGAAACTCTAGTTACTGATTTAGCTCGTTAAATTTTATACAGAGTACTTTATGTTATTAGCAGTAGTATAGAAAACATATATGTAGTTGAGAAATAAACAATTTTCAAAACAGGCAAACAGATACAGAGAGAAAAATAGTTTATAGACTTTCTTTATACATGCATATTTATATGTAAAAGGACTATACATTGATTATGTACAATATATATATATATTAGAAACATTTATTCATCGGCCACATATCTGTATATAATATGTATAAAGTATAAATTCTCTCGGTCCATGAAGGCACGCTTATGTCACAACATTTAGATATAATTTACACGAAGAATGAGTCTCAAACATCTATCGACACCCTTTTCTATTCACATACACTAGACCTGGCTTCACATTTATACTAATGCACACAACATTTAGCGATACGGTGGTGGTTGTTCGAGAGGGTGGTAGGGGGGGGGCGGTTAGAGAGACGTCTGTTTGCCAATAATAGTCAATATACTATACCAGTAATATTGAATAAACATACACACACATATGTTCCTTTTTTAATAAAACAGTAACGGTATGAAGAGAAACACGTGCTTGATTATAATTCACACATGATTTACTTTTGTATACACGAGTATATGTATATGACTAGCTGGAAGCAAATGTGTGCAAAAATTCTTATAATTTTGTATCAATAAACAACAGTGTAAACAAAATGTCTTTTTTAGAGTTTCAATTTACTAATTGGAATTGTACAGAATTTTGAATAGAGTGATGAAACAAATATGTAGTCAGTTTAGAATTGTTAGTGGAAATTTTAGATGAAATTGCAACACGTAGTACAGTATATAGTATAAGTATATATATATAGTATAAATGAGGTGTAAGTATGGTAGAGAATGAATTAAGCGTGTGTGTGTTATTCAGATACGTACTTGCCCGGCCGACCATCTGAACGGCCCGAACCCCTTTCCTGAAGGTGGCCACTGCACGGCGATAGCCAGACAAACAGATTATGTTAGTTTGCCTCATGCCCAAAAAATAAAACACTAAAACACGCCCTGTACCCAACCCTTTGCTTTACCCATAATCCAATAATTCACTATCACACAAATTAACAATAAATCTTCAATGTGTGAACGTAAGAATCTTCAATCAAATACACTAACAACTGTATTGCCATTAACAATGAACACAGTTAACACATTGAAAATCCATGTTTCATGTATAATAGTAAATTAGACAATATTCAATTAATATTAGCATATACGGTGAGCTGCTACAGATATCGTTAGATGATGTTGGACCCTGGGCACAAAATTATATACTGAATGTACGAGGGGTATAGGAGCGGATATTTCAATATACTTAACATTAGAGGAAGAACAAATGACAAAGTTTCTCCACGAGACAGAAACTAATAACCATTTTGTTATAAATGAATGAAACCATGTGAATTGGTGATGAATAAATGGCTTTAGCATTTGCTTTACAGCGTACAACTGGCGCAAGCGTACGTGGCACTTACAGTCTATTTACTTAACAACAACTGTTTGAAACTTTAGTGTACTGATCTGAACTTCCAAGTAAATAGTAGCTGAAACGAGAAGCAAAGAGCAGTACCACTTGACTGTGCACAATTATTATGTTCAAAACTATGCAAAAAAAGCAAGAACAAAAACGATTAAAATCCCAAAAATTCCAAATGTTAGTCTATAATGTAGACTGTTAATAGATTATTTCTGAAAATA